>JAQZBX010040925.1:0-22516 GCA_029593785.1 Cabassous unicinctus | reverse complement strand
ATTGAAAGCAAAGACACGAACAGATATATGCACACCAATGTTCATAGCAGCATTGTTCACAATTGCTAAAAGTTGGAATCAGCCCCAGTGCCCATCAACAGATGAATGGATAAGCAGAATGTGGTCCATACATACAAAGGAATATTACTCAGCTGTTAGAAGGAATAAAGTGCTAACACATGGAATAACATGGATGAATCTAGAAGACCGTATGTTGAGTGAAGCAAGCCAGGCATTGAAGGATGAACAGTTCATGACCACATTGATCTGAATTGAGGAAAGTTAACAGTTTCTGAGAACCACTGACTGAAAGATAGGCTAACAAGGGAGAGAGAGAGAGAAGGGTAGTTTGCAAGCCATCACCCATATGGGCATAATCTATGGTAAATTGAAAGTGTATAGTTAAATATTGAAGGATAGGACAGGTGGGTAGAGATTTGGTGGTGCAGGATTAACAGGTGGGTAGATTTGGAAGGGCAGGTTAGAATACCCAGGGCATGTAACTATGAATTTTGTCATCCCAGGAGCCAAGACAGGGAAGCGTCATATGCCCCAGGGTATGGGGAGGAAGGAACTGAAAAGATCAAAAGGGGTATTTAGTGGTCATGGGAAATATTCTTCATTACCTTACAGTAATGGACACAGGACATAGTAAATATCATCAAAAATTATTAACCTCTACAGTCTAAATTGTAAACCATACTGTAAACCATTGACAATTTTTAGTTGATATATCTTACTATCTGTATAACAGTTATAACAAGGCTAACATCCAAGAAAAAAAAAGTTTTAATATGGGGTGGGGAAGGGGGAGGGAGTTTGGGTAGGTGGGAGTCTCTAGTATTCCGTGTGTGACTTTGCTGTTATCCAAAACTTCTTTGAAAATTAAATCAAATTTTGGGAGACACTGGGGAATGAGTGGGGGAAGGTGTTACAGTACACTGGATATCTGATAATACAGTGATAAAAGGAAAAAAGAATAATTTCTTTTAAAAAAGGATTTTTGTTTTGTTTTGTTTTTCCCATTTTTTCGAATGTCCCAATCCGCTAATTATATTTTATTTTTAGTTTAGCTTCTTTTTATTTTTCTTCTGAGTTTCCTTGTACTTATCTCTTGCATTTAAGCTTATCATTATTATTTCTTTTTCCCATTGATTGTATTTTGTTATTATATGGGCTTCAGGTTCAGGGAAGGTTTAGATCACAGAAGGGTTACCAGGGGGGCTGCAGTGGATTATTGTTGGGGGTTGCCTGGGATCAGGGATTCATGGGAGTAAGTCCATCTGAATATACATGAAAAATATATAAAATTGTTCAAATGATCAAGTGATGGGGCATGGTCACGGTGGGTAGACAATTACTCAATAAATGAGGGAATCTGAATTCCCAGTCTGGAGAGCTCTGCTACCTTGCACATTGGAGCAGCAACAGTCCCCTGAGTGCAGAGGCAGTGTCTGGCAAAAGAGGATGGCCCACTGATGGGTTCTTGTTATTGAGGACTAGCCTTATGAATCTTTGCTCTTGTAATTGAAACTTGGGCTACTGTTATGGGATGCCTAAGGGTTGCCATCTGAGAGCCTCCTTGTTGCTCAAATGTGGCCTCTCTCTAAGCCAAACTCAGCATATGAATGCATTACTCTCCCCCCAACGTGGGACATGACTCCCGGGGATGAGTCTCCCTGGCAACGAGGAATTAATACCAAGTGCCAATGGGCAACACGATTGGAAAAAGTCCTTGAATAAAAGGGGGAAAAGGTAAAGAAAAATGAGTTCATGTGGTTAAGGGACTTCAAAGAGTGTTGGGAGGTCATCCCAGAGGTAATGCTAATGCACACCTCAGTAGGATCTCATAGAACACCAAAGTGGATATCACCCAACACAGAGGGACCCCTGAGGGCTCTGGAAATGCCCAGGTCCTATAATATAAGTGGGGATAGTCCCAGAGGTTGATGCCTAATTAGTGGGCTCTTCAGTGGAATCTGTGCTCATGAGAGTGACAAAGTTGGACTCAAATAAGTCCTCCCTGCACATGGTCCATCAGTCCCTTGTATTCAAACCTATATGTGATGCAGGAGTTTTTAGGTGTACTTCCAGAGACTGAAGGCTCTGGCTTACCTATGTGCCAGCTGTGCCTGGAATCTCAGTGGAGCTGCAACTCCTACCCTAAAGCTCAATGGACTCATCCAAGTGGCCTGGCGAGGAGACGACGATGGGCAACGGCCATCCCAGGGATTGGAGAGGGCCTGCAGCTGCCGGCAGGATAAACCCATCCACCATATATACAGGATATAAGCCCTCTCTCACTTGGAGGTGGAGTGGAGATCACCATCCCAGTCCCCTCAGGATTGGGGGAGGAGCTGTGGACTAGAGTGGACTTGGTGGTGTTCTGTTGTAGACATATTATGATTCAAGCAATGGAAGAAATTGTAACAGTGAGGTGGAGCTGGTGGCCACTGGACATTTTTGGGGCAGGGAGAGGAGGGGCAGTTGAAATACAGGGGCTTTTTTGGGACTTGGGGTTTGTCCTGAGTGGCACTGCGGTGACGGATGTACGCCATTTTCCATCAGCATATACCACGCAGAACTGTGAGGGAGAGAGTGTGGTCTATGATGTGAACTGTGGTCCATGCTCGGTGTCAAGGCCCCAGGATGTGTATATTCATTGCGTGTGTTGTGTCACACGGATGAAGGATGGTGGTGTGGGATGTTGTTGGAGGTTTGAAAGGTGGGGAACATGGAATCCCTGTAATTTCTGACTAATATTTAGGTAATCTTAGCATCTTTAAAAATACACATATATATATATATGTATATAAAATAACATTTATGTAAACAAATGCACATATATGCATAGGTATTTATATATCATTTTACAAATATTTTTATGTATTGTAAAAAATCTGATTTTTACCCACAATAAATAAATAAATAAATAAATAATAAATAAATAAATAAATGGGGATGTGGCTGAAAATGGTAGTCTAGTCATGTAAATGCCAATTGACAGAAAGCTAGAGAATAATTTAATGAATGTATTGCACAGTAAACGCAGAGGTGGATAAGAATAGTGTTTAAAGGTATAGAAGCAAGAGCAACCTTTGTGAGCTAGAGCAGATGTATATGAGTATTGCAGAGTGGTGGGAATGTGGAGAAGCATGGGAAAAATACAACTGGAGTGACATATGGTGTGTGGTTAACAGTAATGTAATATTCTTGCATCTATAGCAAAGATGTACTTTGTTGATAATAGGGGAGTATGGAAAATGTGTGCTAAATTTACACTGTGGACCTGGTAATAATCAGTCAATATATCTCATAATCTGTAACAAATACTCAACTGGGGTTTGGTGTGTTGATAGAGGGGTGTTGTTTGGGAATTCTGCACATGTGTTTTGTTGTTTTGTAAGCTTACAACTTCTGTCATAAAAATATATTTTAAAAATAATAATAGTGTGAGTTTGGGGGAAAATAAACCAAATGTAAGATATGGAGTATAATTAGTAGTAAGATTTTGACAATATTCTTTCATAATTTGTAACAAATGTATCACAATAATGCAAGGTGTTGGTGGAGGGTTGATGTATGGGACCCCTGTATGATTTTATGAATGTTTGCTTTGTAAGTTCACAACTTTTACTAAACACTTATTGTTTATTTATGTTCGTGTATAAATAATATAAAAAATAATAAGGTGGGTTGGGAGAAAATATTTTGGTTAGTAGTAGTATTTTGAGGATGCTCTTTAATCATTTGTTAACAATGTTTAACAACCATGCAAGTTATTGGTGGTAGGGTGAGGTATGAGAGCCCTGTATGATGTTATGTATGTTTCTTTTGTAAGTTCACAACTATTACTATACACTTATTGTTTATGTATGTTTATGTATGAGTGATATACTTCAATAAATTTTAAAAATATATTAAAAAGGAAAAATAAATAAATAAAACGCATAAGGAAAGGTGTTTTTCTACTCATAGTTCCCAGAGAAAAATAGGGGTAACAATGAGGGGTTGACATGAACTGTGATAGGTTCAGGTGGCTCTACCAGCAGATGGGAGTC
This sequence comes from Cabassous unicinctus, assembly GCA_029593785.1. Classification (NCBI taxonomy): domain Eukaryota; kingdom Metazoa; phylum Chordata; class Mammalia; order Cingulata; family Chlamyphoridae; genus Cabassous; species Cabassous unicinctus. The sequence continues at coordinate 18,455 of JAQZBX010040925.1, read as the reverse complement.
AACAAGCAGAGCAGGAGAGACCCATGGGTTTATGCCTTCAATGTGGTTCAGCGGTAGAGAATAGTAGGTTTCCTGCAGGAGTCGAGGATTAATTAGTTTAAAGCAAACTGTCATAGAAAGTGAAAGGGAATGGTGTCTGAAGGTCATTAGGATAGTGAGCTTATCATGTGGAAACAGCTGAGGAGTTTGGGTGAGGTTTGTGTGAAGTGGTAGAGTGGTGGCAGCAAATGTAGAGTTCACATTCTGGGGAAGTTTATGCCTCATGGCTGGAAAGCTGATTATTATTCAGGCCAAAGAGTAGCATTGAGGCAAGTGGCTTAACCAAGGTAAGATGCATACCAAGGCAGCATAGAAATACTTTTGATAGTTATGACAAAGTGAAGCTTAATGATTATTTTTTTAAGGCAGTCATTTTCTGAAAGCTTGGGTTCAATAAGAACAGAGATTACTACTACTGTGAAATAAATTGCTTATGTGCATATCTGTTTTAGGGCAGCACAATGACTAGGCATAGTAATTTCCTAGTGATGAAGTAAAGCAATGAATGCTGTTATCATATTCTTATCGTTTTAAACATCAGGAAACTTGGACTTTATCAAAGTTTGTTTTTTGAAATGTGAAATTTCAAATCATTTGATTTTCACACTCTTCCTTGTTAACTTTTCCTTATTGCTTTAATTAAAATCTCTATCTCTATCATACTCACAACTTTTCATGGACTATGATTTATTTACTACCATACATAAAATAATGTGGATTCTATAAGCAGATATTGTCACAATGGAACAGGGGGTAGCGTTGGAAGAGGGAGCAGGTGAACATAAGGATTTGCAGGTATGTGGTTGAAACTACAATGTTGGGAATGTTCTTTTGGTAATATGGCAAGGGAGGGTTACTGGTTTAGGATGTTGGATGTGGGGGACATTCAGGACAGTTTGCACATGGGCAGGTTTCTAGGGAGTGTGAGTGTTCATCTTGTCAGAGGATGTTGTATCACTGGGTAGAGATCCACATGATGAATGGGAAGGTGTTGGGCTCCCATCCTGGGGAGTCCTGCTATGTTCTTAAATAGAGGGGCAAGAATCTCTCGAGAGCATAGGCAGTGCTTAATAGAGGAAGACAGACTAGTATGTCAAGCCATCAATGTTGCAAGTAACTATGAATCTTGTTCTTCAAGGGGTGAATCTTGTTCTTCAAGGGAGGGAGGAATAGAATAGATGGAACATGGGGTATTTTGGGGTGATGGAAGTGTTCTACATGATCTTGCAATGATGGATACAGGCCATGTTAAATTCCATCAAAATCTATAAAAGTGTTTTGGTCCAAAAGGTAAACCATAATGTAAACCATTGACAATAGTAGCTGTTTCAATATTTGTACATCAATTGTAACAAATGTACCCTCCACATATAAAATGTTATTAATATGGGAAATGGGAAAATGGGGAGGATGTTGGGTATATAGGAATCCCCTATATTCTGTATGTGACTTTTCTGTAAATTAGAACAGCTTTGAAGACAAAATGAAAATAGTAAGACACTTGGGGACTAAACAGAAGAAAATGTCACTGTAAATACAAGACAACAGAACTTACAGTAATGAAAGATATAATGGTAAAATTTTTTTCAATATTTTTTCATTATTTTTTATTCCAAAATTTTTTACTGTATATTTTTAATTTTATTTCTTAATTTAAAAACTATCATCATTTCAATTTTTTTTATTAATTACATTTGGTTATTTTGTTGGCTTCATTATTGAAGAACTTTTGGACCACAGAAGGGTTACAACTATGACAGGGGCAGATCATTGGTGAAGAGTGTCAGTGATAGGGGATACATGGGAGGAAGTTCACATGGGGCATACATATAACGCACAAAAATGTGTTCAAGTGTTCATGGGACATTGTCAAAGTGGGTGGAAATTCACACAATAACTGAAAAAATACCAAATTCCCATCCTGGGGAGCTCTGCCACACTCTCTAATGGATCAGCAAGATTCCTCTGAGCAAGAATCCCCCGAGTACAGGGGAAATAACTATTGAAGAAGGATAGTGCAATGTTGGGCCCTTGATATTGATATTGTTGACTGTATGAAACTTTACTTTTGCAGTTGAATCAGCCTAGTATTATAAGGTGCCTAAGAGTTACCTCCTGAGAGCCTCCTTGTTGCTCAAATGTGGCCTCTCTCTAAACCAAACTCGGCATATAAATGCATTACCTTCCCCTCAGTGTGGGACATGATTCCTAGGGATAAGCCTCCCTGGCACTGAGGGATTACCACCAAGCAACAACTAGCAATGCAACTGGAGAAAGGCCTTGAACAAAAGGAGGAAAAAGTAAAGACAAATGAGTTTATATGGCTAAGAGACTTCAAAGTCAGTCAGTAGGTCATTACAGAGGATATGCTTATGCACATTTCAGCAGGATTTCATTGACTGCCAAAGCACATACTACCTCAAATAGCAGGGCCCCTGAGGGCTCTGGAGACATCCAGACACTATAATCAGGACAGATAGCTTATGAGTTTGGTGCCCTACTTTGGAATTTATGCTCCCCAGTGTGACAGAATTTGACTCAGTTGTGGTTTCTTTACACATGGTTCTTCTGACCTTTCTATTTGAACGTATAATTAGTACTGGAGTTGATATATATATGTCCAAGAGACTTAAATCTTTGGGCTGTGCATGTACCAGCTGGGCCCTGATTCTCAACAGAGTTGCTCCAGTTCTTTGGACAACTAGCCAGGAAATGATTATGGACAACAACCATCCCAAAGAACTGAGAGAGTTTACAACTGCAAGCATGAGAGTCCCATCCATCTGCCCTATGGGATCAAAGTCCCCTCTCAATTAAAGGTGGGGTGGACACCACCATCCCAGGATCGTTGGGAATGGTGAATGAACTATGGACTAAAGTCCTTACAGGTATTCTACTATAGACTCATTGTGAGTCCAGCAATGGAAGAATTGTATGATTGATGTGGAGGCAGTGGCTTCTGGAGGTTCTGAGGGCAGAGACAGTGAAATACAGGTATAATATGTGAGCATTTTTGGGACTTAGGAATTGTCCTCAATGACATTGCAAGGACAGATATAGGCCATTATATATCTTGCCATAACCTACAAAATTGTGCAGGAGAGAGTGTAAACTACAATGTAAACTATAATCATGCTTAGTGGCAATGCTCCAAAATATATTCATCAATTTTAACAAATGCACCACACTAATGAAGGATATTGTTAATAAGGGATAATGTGGGAGGTGTAGGGAGTGTGGCATATGGGAATCCCCTATATTTTTGGTGTAACATTTATTTAAGCAAAGTATCTGTTTAAAAAATAAAAAATACAAAAAATTAAAAATAAAAACAAAATCTACCTTTAAAAAAAGGCTAAATCACATATATAAAATCTTGCACAATCAGGAGTGCTAAATGGTGCACCTGTCAGTGAAACTATGATTATAAGAGAAAATATTCCACTGGAGAATTAAATGAAATTGGGAAAATATTCCAGCAGCGACTTCATGAACCCCTTGCCACCTGGATGATGGGATTGTGGGATAATGGGGCTATGAAATTAGTTTATCTGCTGGAGAAGGAGAAAAACTTAGCAACAATACATTCTGTATTCTGTGTCCATGTTAATTCTAATTGAATCTATATAGCTACATTAATAAGATTGGCACTGTTAAAATTTAGTATGTTTTGAACCAGGCAACTCTATGAAAGGAAAAGAGGGAGAAAAAAATTGAAACATACTGACCACTTTTGTAAGCTGGCAATTCAATCATGGTTTAGCCCCTATAGCAACCAGCCTTACCCACCTGCCTCCAGAAAACCGTTTCAGAAATGTGTCCTTGTAAATGTTTCACAATATATGTCACTGAAACACTCATAAAATAGTAAACTAAAGAAAGCATATATTTCTGGATATAATCCCATATGCACTGTCATTGTTCTAATATTCCATGCTACTAGGTATTTAAAATGAAGAAAAGTTATGTTTGCATTTAACCAAATTGAGTCATTATTCTGACAAGTTTTTTTTAGTTTTGATGGCAATTGTATGTTGTAAGAGGTTTGCTTGTAGAGTTTCCAAAATCATTTTTGTAACTAAAGTATATAAGTTATATAGAATGTTTTTTTTTTAATTAACGAAAATGAAAGTAATTTTGTCCTAAGATAAAATGACTGGTTATTGCAAAAGAGGCAAATGTCAGACAAAACTTGAATGACTATAGAAAGTGTAGAAGGTTGGTGGAAAAAGAATTTTTGTGGTCAAATTTCGGTAAAATTTGATCATCTATCTATAAAGTTTTAAAAGTCTTAGTTTCAAATCATATACTTATGCAAAACTAACTTAGTTCTATCTCTGTTAGTGCAACAAAGTTTCTTAAATCTTTAGTCTGTTTTAGAAGAATTTACTTATTAGTCATGACCTCACAGTTATGTCTCAAGGATTGCTGTGCAACTATTAATAAATTCTGTGTAACTACTAAGAAATGAAATTCTGCTGTGACTAGGAGAATGAACTGGAAGTGTTGTGGAAAATGCAAAGGCATATATGCTACACAATCACCATTGAGTACAATGTTAGTTGTGGTTTATTCATATAAGCCTTTTAACATGTTGGGGAAGTTTACTTCCATTCCTATCTTTCAAAGTGCTTTTTTCTTTCCTTTCTGTTAGTTCCTGTATTAGGCAGTGGGGGTTACTCAGGAAACCTGGTTTTCTCTCTGTGCTGATTTCTATAAATTGCAAATAAAAAGCTTTTTTAAATTTATTTTTAATTTTTTCTATAAGTTACTTATATTACATAAAATGTTACATAAAAATATAAGGGATTTCCAAATGCCCCACTCTCCACACCTCCCAGTTTTACCCACATTAACAACTTCTTTCATTAATGTGGTACATTCATTGCAATTAAACACATTTTGGAGCATTGCCACTGAGCCTGGGTTATACTTTACATTGTAGTTTACAATGTCTTCCACTCAATTCTGTGGGTTATGGCAGAATATATAAAGGCTTGTATCTGTCATTGCAATGTCATTCAGGACAATTCCAAGTCCTGAAACTGCCCCCATATTGCACCTCTTTTTCCCTCTCCCTGCCTTCAGCACGGCCAGTGACCACTGTCTCCACATCAATGATATAATTTCTTTCATTGCTAGGATCACAAGTCTATAGTATAATACCAGTAAGTCCACTCTAATCCACATTTTATTTCCCCATCCTGAATATTCTGGAATGGTGATACCCACTCCACTTGTAATTGAGAGGGGGCTTCGATCCCATATGACTGATGGATGGGACTCTCTTACTTGCAGTAGTAGACTCTGTAGGTGCCTTGGTACAGTGGTTGCCCACCTTCAACTCTTTGTTAGTTGTCCTGAGTGAGTCCAATACTGGAGAGTAGGGGTTGCAACTTTGCTGAGGCTCAGGGCCCAGGTGGCACATGGACAGCTTAAAGATTCAAGTCTCTTGGACATACACTTATCAACTCCAGCACCAACTAGAAGGGTTCAAATAGAAGGAACAGAAAAAGCATGTGTAAAGAATTTTTATCAAGAAAGTATGCAGGATTTTGTCAAATACCTTTTGTGCATCGATCAAAAACATCATGTGGATTTGGCCCCATTGATTTGATTCTGTGGCATATTACAATAATTGATATTCTTATATTTAACCACCCTTACATATCTAGTATAAATCCCAATTTATCATGATATATAATTCTTCAATGTGCTGTTGGATTAGATTTGTAAGTATTTTTGAAGATTTTTGCATCTATATTCATAATAGAAATTACTCCATAGTTTTCTTTTCTTGTAGTCTCTTCATCTGACTGGTATTAAGGAGATATTGGCCTCATCAAATGAATTAGGTAGTGTTCCCTCCTCTTCACATTTTGGTTGACTTTGAGCAGCATTGGTTTTAATTCTTGGAATCATTAGGAGAATTCACTTGTGAATCCATCTGGTCCAGGGATTTTCCTTTGGAGAGGTTTTTGATGACAGACTCAATTTCTTTTAAATGGCCTGTAGAGGTCTTTTATTTCAAGAGTCAGTGTAGGTTATGTGCTTCCATGAATGCATCCATTTCATCTAAGTTGTCTAACATATAGGCATAAAAAGCTTTCCATAGCATCTGATTATGATTCTTTTTATTTATTTGGGGTCAATAGTAATGCCACCCTTTAAATTTTTATTTTATTTACTTGCTGCTTCTGTATTTTTTTAAAGATTTATTTTATTTATTTATTCTCCCTGCCATCAATGTTTGTGTTCACTGTCTGCTCTCTGTGTCCATTTGCTGTGTGCTCTCTGTGTCTGTTTATCTTCTCCTTAGGAGGCACTGGGAATCAAACCTGTGACCTTCCATGTGGGAGACAGGCACTCAATCACTGAGGCCACCTCAGCTCCCTGCTTTGTTGTGTCTCTCATTGTCTTTCCTCTTTGTGTCTCTTTGTTGTGTCATCTTGTTGCATTACCTCACCATGCCTGCCTGTCGCACCAGCTTGCTGTCCGCTCATCTTCTTCAGGAGACACCAGGAACCAAACCCAGGACCTCCCATGTGGTAGGTGGGAGCTCAATCACTTGAGCCACATCTACTTCCCATCTATTTTTCTTTTCTTTGGTCTAACTAAGAGTTTGTCAGATTTATTGGTCTTCTCAAAGAATTGAATGTTGGTTTTGTTAACCCTCTGTACTGTTTTTTTCTCAATTTCATTTATTTCTGCTCTAATATTTGTTATTTTATTCCTATTACTTGTTTCGGGGTTAGATTTCCCTTCTTTTTCTCATTTCTCTAAGTGTATACTTAGATCTTTGAGTATAACTCTATCCTCTTTTTTAGTGCAAATGCTTAAGATTATAAATTTTCCTTTTAGCACTGCCTCTAATAAGTTTTGATGCATTGTGTTTTCTTTTTCATTCATCTCAAGTAATTTAACAATTTCTTTCTCAATTCCTTCTTTGATCCACTGATCCTTTAATTTTGTGTTGTTTAACTTTCACATATTTGTGAATTTTCCATCTCTCCACTAGTTATTGATTTCTAACTTCACTCCATTATCCTCAGAGAAAGTGTTAGTTATAATTTCAATCATTTTAAATATGTTGTATGATCCAACATGTTGTTTATCCTGAACCATTAACCATGTGCACTTGGCAAGAGTGTATATACTGCTGTTTTGGGGTGCAATGCTCCATATATATCTGTTTGTTTCATTCACTTATCATATTATTCAAGTTCTCTGTTTCTTTGTTGATCCTCTCTCTAGATATTCTATCGATTGGTGAGAATGTTGCATTTAAACATCAAACAATTATTGTAGAGTTGTACATTTCTTCCTCCAGTTTTATCAGGGATTTCCCCATGTATTTTGGAGTACCCTGATAAAATGCATAATATATATTTATTTCTTCTTGGTGGATTGCCCCTTTTAGTAATATATAGTGCCTATTTTGTCTCATAGCTGTTTTGTGCTTAAAACCTATTTGTTTGATATTTAGAATAGCTATCTTATCTCTTTTTTATTATAGTTTGCATGGAATACCTTTTTCCAAACTTCCACTTTCAACTTTTTTCTTTCCTTGGGGCTAAGATGAGTGTCTTGTAGACAGCCTATAGAGGGATCATAGTTTTTATCCATTCTGCCAAGCTATTTCTTTTCACTGGGTGTTTAATTCATTAATCTTCAATGCTATTACTTTAAAAGCAATATTTACTTCAACAAAATTATTCTTTTGTTTTTATATGTCATGACATATGTTTCTCTCTCTTTTTACCATTTTAGTTACCATTAATGGTAATCTTCATTTCTTCACAGTCTTTCAAGTCTTTCATTTCTTTCCCTTTCACCTTGCTAAACTCGCTTAATATTTCTTATAGCACAGGTCATTTATTAATAAAATCTCTCAGTTTAGGTTTATCTGCATATATTTTAAAATTTTCCTCATTTTAGAAGGGCAGTTTTGCCCAATAAAGAATTCTTTCCTGGCAGTTTTTCTTTTTCAGTATCTTAAATATATCAAACAACTACCTTCTTGCCGCTATGATTTCTGATGAGAAATCAGCACTTAATCTTACTGTGTTTGATGACTATTTGTGGTTGATCAAAATCTACCCTCACTCCAAAATCTATCAACAATTTCTTATAATCTCACATCTGATTCACTTATACAATAGTTTTAATTATCAACCGATTCTCTTCCCCCATTTTTTTTCCCCAAATGTTTATACTCAACCCTCTATCTCAGCCAAAATGTCAAGAAAAGAATTACAAAATAAGCCACGTTTTACATAGTTTATCCTGTGGAAATTTCTTAATTGCTGTAAAGGTCTAAAAAAATTCCCCAATTTAAAATTATTATTTTCCAATAATACCTTAGCAATGATAACTGTAGTAAACAATCATTATTAAATATATTTAAAATCTTGACCGGAGGGTAATTGAATTAAATTTGTTTGCAGAATTTCAGTAAGTTAAAGAAATGTCCCTGAAAACTACAGAAAATTTTTCTTAAATTGTGCCTTAGACAAATGAAATAATTGTAGTATATTTTCCAGAGCCTGATGGTCAGTATGCTTTTACAGTTGTGCATAATTTTAAAATATTGTAAAATCAAAGAGGTTTTAACCTCCTCTGGATGAAGAAAAACAAAACATTTCTTGCATAGACTATCATTGCTTCAACTTTATTCTATTGGGTATGTTCTCCCTAAATTTGTGCTGGTGCCGATAAAGTAAACTAGCCTTGAAATAAGGAATGTAAGTTTGTGTTGATGGAATTTTGCTATATTGATAAATATTAATTTGAAATAATTGTATTTTGTAAGATATGTGAAGGTGGTCAAAAAATCATTCTGATAGCTTGAGGTATGTAAGTATAAAAAACGTGAAAGATATTCTTGTTAATAAAAAGAGTAGAGTTTTGTTCTAATGGGAAATGGCTAATTTTTAAAAGAATGAGAAGCAAAAATATATAACATGACTGAATAGATATAGAATATTGTAGATGTTTTATAAAAGTGAATTTTGTTTCCTGTAGTCAATGCTGGCTAAAATTTGATAAGCTCATTTAAGTAATTGTGGTTTCATCACAGGATAATATAGCTGGATTTCATAGAATGAGAGGCAGAAACATGTAGATCAAAACCTGAAGAAATATGAAAAATTTGTGTGTTTGTGAAAGTAAATTTTGTTAGTTGTAAACAATGCTGACTATAATTTAATAAGCTTAAAGGTGTATTTTTGTCCTAAAGGGAAATCATTGATGTCCACGGAATGTAAATGTGAAATCTGTACAACAAAGATTATATGAGTGTAAAAAGTTATAGACAATTTGCCAAATCAAATTTTATTTGTTGTAATCAATGCTAGATTTGATAAATATATTTAACAAATGGATGCTGCAAAACTAAAATTTAATTTTCTCTGTTCAAGTAACGGAGTTTTCATACACTATTGGTCTGTTCTGAGTAGAAGATTATAAAAGTTTTTTTTTCTTTTTTCCTAAACCATCAATATAAAAGATAAAGAATTGGTGGTTTTATCAGACTAATTTCTTATACTTCATGATAACCTTTTCATATACTTAGTGGTTTAAGAAAAGACAAAACATTTAGTGTTTTCAAAAGTAAGTCTTCTCACTTTTAAAGAAATTAAATCTGGTACTATTTAAATTGTCACTTTGTTGAATAGAAAAGTAATTGTACCTCCTCTTTAAACATAATGTTCAAACCTATCAAATTTAACATTTTAAATCACACCCTAAAGGGTATGTTTTTACTTCAGACTTTCACAATGAATTTGTTGACATTTTGCCTTATAAAAAGTAAAGTATTATAAGTTGCATGGAAAGGAGTATAAAATTTTTAAAAAGTTTTTTTGGACTAAATTTGTATAAGTAGAATACTACTGATATATTAAAAGATTGTGTAAAATTCTTAAAAACTTAACAATGTTCTCATGGTCTATATTCTGCCCTAATATTGACCTAAATAATATTAGACAAGAGTATAATGATATTAGTCATGGTTTTAGTTACTTAAAATAGAAAGCAAGGCAAATCTATAAGTTACATTCTACCTGCTAGTTAACATAACTCTAATAAAAGTATAAAAGTGAAGCAGAACAAAACTTCTATTATGGTCTGTAATTAATAACCTCAATATGTTATTTGCAAATGTTTTCTTTATTTCTAAAAATAGCTTCACTTAGAAAAATATTCAAAAGTAAATTAAGGCCTAAATTGTAAAGTTTTGCAGCAGTCGCATTTTGTTCCTAAGCTTTAATGGTTATTTCCTAATTCTTAGATAATTTGCTCTTTGTGTGTATCTTAGTATCTCCCTGGAATTTTAAGTGTCTGCATGATGACTAAGACTCAGAGGTAAAGTTCTCCAGCTCTAAAGGTGCTAAAGAAAGAGCATTAGTTCTAAAAGATCATGCCATACAACAATTGTTCAAGAAGCTAAAGAAAGAATCAGATTTCAATTAAAAGGTAAATGAGGCTAATCTAGTTAAAGACTAAGGTAAATGAAAATACAAAATATAAGGTAATATCTGTATTATAAAACTTTAATTTCTCAGGGGAACAAACAAAAAGGAAAAAAGTATTTTATCCAAAATTTAAATTTTCTGTAATATACTTTCTGACTTAATCAGTCTAGTCAGTTTATATAGACAACCTAATTCAGCTTTATTTGACATGGAACTTAAAATAGAAATGAGATCTCATTATTCTTTACAAAATTGACTTAATACCCTGACATATTTCAAAGTGTTTTGGGCATAAGATAAATTATTTGCAAAATTCCTTAAGGAACATAGAAAAAGCATAGAAACATTAAATTTCTCAATTGGGGAATTCCTACTATTCTCTCAAGCAATAAGGGCTCCCAGTTTACTGTAACTGTAGAACTCTACAAACTATACCTGTGAAAATAAATTCTGAAATATTATGTATGAGCCCTGCTTAATAAAAGGAAATATATTAATAAACCAAGCACTTGGTCTTGAGGTTTGCATTTGAAAAAATAAAACTTACTTCTGTAGTGATGAAACTAAGCTTAATTATAATTAATGCTTAAGAATCACCTTCTGAAAACCTCTTGTTGTTGCTCAAATATTCCTCTCTCTAAGCCAAACTCTGAGAATAAACTCATAATTGGAGATAAAATATTCCCTGACCAATGGGACATGACACAACTACCAGGGAAGTACACTGCCTTGGCAATATGAGATTAGAACAAAAGGGGGGAAAAATAAAATAAAGAGTCAATGGCTAAGAGATTTTCCAATAAGAATCAAGAAGTTTTTCTGGAAGTTACACTTATGCAGGTCTCAGACATGCATAAATTTCTATCTTAGAATTTGTAGAAAGCTATTTCCCTAATGTAACAAAATTATATTCACTTATACATCCCCTAATCATAATCCTTTTACGTCCTTTATTTGAACTTATAATTTTACACAAGAATATATGTAATGTGCAACACCAAAAACATAGTATTATACCAAATATAATGGCCAGTTTATTTTCTACATGCAATACTTATTTCCTTATTCATTGGAAAAAATAATCTTAAAAATCTTCTATTTGTTCTTAACATTATTCACAATACCCATATGGTGGAAACAACACAAGTGTCTACCAACAGACAAATGGACAAACAAAATATATGTACATTCAATAAAATATTACTAGCTGTAAAAAGTAATCAAGTTCTGGTACATGATACCATATGGATGGAAACTTGAAGACTTCATGCTGCATGAAATGAGCCAAATAAAAATGGACAAATATTGTGAGATCACTTATATGAAATATCTAGAACAGGAAAATTATTTGGTTTGTTCCTTTGGCAGGGCCAACTCTTCTTGTTTTCTAGTATAGTTTGTAATTTTTTTGCTGTGGTCTAGGCATCTGAACATATTGGTGAATATATTCTGATGGTCAATTTCTTTCTCTTGCCAAGTGTTTTTATTTTTTTTTTCTCACAGCTCTTCTTTGGTTTTTGATTCTTGATTTTTGATTCAACTTATTCTAAGTCTTTAAAATTGCCCAGCTTAAGTTATCAAAATCAGACCAGGGACTCACTAACAGGGTGTAGATTTCCAACCAGGGGGCTAAAGAGAGACTTTAAACTAGTTTTTCTCCTCATAATTTTGTGACTGGTTAGCAGATGGCATGCATCAGTAAACTTTCCAGTGAGATGTTTCTTTTATCTCTGCTTTTCAGTGTTTCTGGTCTGGCCAGAGCTAAGTTTCAAAGTGGTCAAATTCACTAAAGTGAAGCCCTCCAACTCACCCTCCCTCTCCTCTTGTGACAGCTGTCAGGGAAGAAGATGTGTGTTCCCCTCTTAGTCAACTGCAGTGAGCCTGGAGTTTTATCCAGGCTTAATGGTTTGAGGGTAGAGGATGAGAACCCTTCACTGCCCCAGGGGATTGGTAACTCATGTTTGTTACTTTGGGTTCTTCCTCTCTCTGTCTCTCACCCTCCTGGGAGTTGCCCAGCACTCTCCTGTTCTGCTGTCCCCCAAAACAGGTCCCTTGGACAGCATTTGGTGCTTTCTCTGTTGTTTTTGAGAGAGAATTGAGCCTTGCCTGCCTACTCTGATGCATCTTTTTGGAACTCTTTACAAAAACCTTTAATAAAACATTTTAAAAAGGCACATGGCTTGTCTAGACTATATGTCCAGTGCTCAGTGTGAGGGTCATGTTTGACCATGGGAGCATTGATGCTTGTCTTTACTTAATTGGTGCTGAGGGTTTCCTGGATCAAAACATTTCTGTACATTTTCTAAAGCCCTCTGGGTTTACAAATGTTTGTGTGGTATTGGTAGAGTCCAGAACAGGAATAGCTGAGCAGAGCTAACCAGAGAAATAACTGGAACAGTAAATCTGGAGACAATGAAGTCTGATTGCTAGAAGGCAGCACCTTGATTAACTAATCTGTAGGTCAGGATGAGAAATGAGTTATATATTTTTATGATTTTTTTATTGTGGTACCGTAACCCAAATACCGAATTTAACCATTTTAAGTGTACATTTAAATGATATTAATTACATTCACATAGTTGGCTGCCATTACCAATTATTTTTTCTCATCCCAAACAAATTATACCCACTGCGCAATAACTCTCAATCCCCCCTCTTCCTGGCCCCTGGTAACCTCTAATCAAATTTCTGTCTATGAATTTGATAAACAAGTTGTTTTATCTGGCAATATAGTAAAAAAAAAAACAATAAATGAATGAATATTAATACAAGAATGGAGAAGCTCCTTGGATTTTGGGGAAGATATTGATGTTGCTTATTGCATCACTTTTAATGCAGAGGGAAAAGATGAAATGGTACTGCAAATTATGTTGTTAGAAATTAAATGTTTTTTTAAATTTAACTTCTCAAAGCAAGATGAATAGATTTGAAATATTTAGATAAATGTAAAAACACAGTTAAAATATTTTAATCATTCATTTCATAATACAGTTGTTAAACATTACCGAATTTGTCAGTTCCTTTGTTTCAACTTCAATTTATTCTTGTTACATATTATTTTGCATTAATTAATTAAAATTAATTGTGGCATATGTTTTCCTTCCTTTTTCCCTCCATTTCTTCCTTCTTTCATATATTTGTTCTCTTGAGCTCTTTATCTCTAAACATATAGGTGTATAGGCAAAGAAAGACCTCTTGAGAGATATTAGGAAGAGTTTTGGTGTTCTTTTTCAATTTGTATAAACTGTGTTCTTTTTTTTCCAATAGGAGAAAAGGTTGCTTTTCTTAAACACAGAAATATTAATCTGAAATAATGCATTTCAGGGGATTTGCTGCTGGATTTTGTATAATTTAGATCACTTTCTAGACAGTAACTAAAATTGTATGTATTTCTTGCATTTAAATTTCCATATTTCCATTAGATCACAATTTTATATATATCTTTGTGATAAAATGTCATAGAAATAATCCAAATTCAGTGGTGATTCTTGGTTGGCTTTACTTTTGTCTTTTTACCTCTGTATTTTTCCAAATTTTTACTGCAAATTATAATGTTAGAAATTAAATGTTTTTTAAATTTAATTTCTCAAAGCAAGATGAATAGATTTGAAATAGTTAGATAAATATTGCCATTTCTATAGCAATAATGCTGTGCTGTTTGAATAGAAAAATAAATTAGTACATTGTACATGTTTCATGAGCACTGATAAAAACATAGACACAAAATATATTAAGAAATAGAATATGTTTATTCATTTTCTAGATTGTAGAACTCTTTGGGATGATTTTACCACTATTTTTTTTTTCATTTTGTCCACTTGTAATTTTATAAAGAAGATTCTTAACACTTAGTCATTATGAGAAAGCAGATATGTGGAGGCAGCTACATAATTAAAATAAGAAAAGAAAGTTCAAGTATAATTGACCTATGATGTAGTGTCCCTGCTTCTATTACTATTCATAGTAGAAATATGGTCTTGGGGTATATTCTCTCTGAAAGTCAATGACTAATGTATACAAGTCTTGCATTAATGTCTGCTTACCTTACAGGCTTGTGAAACACAACTGGTTTTTAAGAAGAGAAAATATATTTTTAAATTACCATGTTCTATACAAATATAAAGGAGCATCAGCCTTTTGTATTATAGTTATTAACACATACATTTAGCATGTGTTTAATATTCACTGTTTGTTGGAACTTGGGTCTTGCTATGGGTGACAATAGGAGACATAAAGCAGATTAAGAGAGCCTTAGCTCCAAAAGATTTTATCCTGTTGAGCATCATTTCATGTAATTTTTAGCCACTTGTATTTCCTCTTTGAAAAAGTGTCTATTCAAATCTCTTGCTCATTTTTTCAATAGTTTGTAATTATATTTTTGAGATATAGGATTTCTTTATAAATGCTGGATATTAGGTTCTTATCGGAAAGATGGTTCCCAAATATTTTCTCCTATTGATTAGGCTGCATTTGGACAAAGACCTAAACCAAATGTTGGATGTATTAAATACAAATGAGTTTTTATGGCTAAGAGATTTCCAAGTGAGTCGGGAGGTCATTTCAGATGTTATGTTTATACACATCTTAGGAGGATCTCACTGATGGTCACAGTAAACACTGCCTCAAGTGGGATTACCCCTGAGGGTTCTAGAGATAGCCAGACATTATAGGCAGCACACACAAGCCTAATAGAGAAACTTACCTTGGAATATATGATAACCTATTGCCCTAATGTATTCAAGTTTGATTCATTTATAATTTTCTTAAACATGGTTTTTCTGACCCTTTTTATTTGAACCTATAATTACCACTATACACATCAAATACATGACCCAGAGACTTAAATATTCTGGCTTTTTATATGACAATTGAACCCTGAATTTCGGCAGTTGCAGCCAGAACCTACTCTCCAGTTCAATGGACTCACCCAGGATAACTAACAAAGGGATGATAATGAGCAGTGCCCATCAGAAAAACAGAGTATCTACAACTGCATGCAAGACATTTCTACCCATCTGCCCCATGGGATCTAAGCCCTTTCTCAGTTGGAAGCAGAGTGGGCACCATTGTCCTAAAGTCCTCAAGATTGAAGAATGAGCAATTATAAAGGTAGAATATAACTATGGACTAAAGTAGACTTCTTCTTATTATAATAATGGAAGAAATTGTAATTTTATATAAAGAAAGTGGTCACTAAAGCTTCTAAGGGATAGGAAGGGGAAGAATTGTTAAAACATGGGGCATTTTGGGACATTAGAGTTGTTGTGCATGATAGTAAAATGATGGATACAGGTCATTATACATTTTGTCAAAACCTAAAAATTGTGTGGGCCGAAGTGTAAATCATAATGTAAACTATAGACCATGGTTAGTAGCAATGCTACAATATAGGTTCATTGAGTGTAACAAATGTACCACACTAAAGAAAAATATTGTTAATGGTAGAAAGTATGGGAGGGGGAGAAGGTGTGATACATGGGAATCCCTGTATTTTTTGATGTAACACTTTTGTAATCTAAAGCTTCTTTAAAAATAATAAATTATTTTTATAAAAAGGATTTTATCCTAGTGAAAACTTGTAGTGTACATATAGCACTTACATAACTGTGCTCATGTGGTTGTGTGTGTATGGGTTTCCATTTGTGAATGTGTGTGTGTGTGTGTGTGTGTGTGTGTGTGTGTGTGTTTGCATGTCACTTGGGGGCCAAGAATCTAAGAAGCATTCCCATCATGAGTTTCAATATGCCTTTACCATCAGAATCCAAGCATACTTAGGATTTTGTTCCATTGTCAGAGAAAGAAAAGTTAGAAAGTTAACAGTGTCATACATATTTTTAATATTAAATTCCAACATCTTATCATTATTTGATCTGGTATCTATTAAATGAAGAGTTTGGGAATAATGGCAAAAGAATAATTGTTAATAAATAGAAAAGTTGGGAAGGAAAGGTGGTAATACTGAAGAAAGTGAATTTTGTATTTGGCTTTCAATAAAGAGTAAAACACAAGCAGAAATGTCTCTGATAAACACTTTAGGTGAAGGAACATTAAGAATTGGGGAAATAGAATGTGATCTAAGAGGTACCTTTAAATAAAAGAATATAATCAAAAGTCATTTAAATATCAGTGGAGAGGAATCAAGATGGAACCCAGAATTAAAAGATAAGCAGGTCTGGGACATCTCTCTCTCTCCACCCCAGGAGTGACCAACCCTGGGTCACACTATGGGTTCAGATAGTGACAAAGAAGTGGTGGACTGGAGAGTAGTATAACTAACAAGGAAATGAGGATGACAACCACCATACCAAGGAACTGAGAAAGTCTACAACTGCAAGCAAAAGAGTCCCATCCATCAGCCATATGGGATTGAAGTCCCCTCTCAGAGGTGGAATGGGCATCACCATCCCAGAATCCTCAGGATTGGGGAATAAAATATGGACTAGAGTAGACTTACTGGTATTCTACTACAGACTTATTGTGATTCTAGCAATGGAAGAAATTGTATCATTTATGTAGAGACAGTGGGCACTGGAGGTGCTGAAGGCAGGGAGAGGGAAAAAGAGGTGTAATACGAGGGCACTTTTGGGACTTAGAATTTTCCTGAATGACATTGCAATGACAGATACAGGCCATTATATATCCTACCACAACCTACAGAATTGCATGGGAGAGAGTGTAAACTACAATAATCCATCATTAGTGGCAGTGCTACAAAATGTGTCCATCAATTGCAATGAATGTTCCACACTAATGAAGGATGTTGTTAATGTGGGTAAATGTGGGAGGTCTGAGGAGTGGGGCATATGGGAATCACTTATATTTTTTTATGCAGCATTTTATGTAATCTAAGTATCTTTTAGAAAAGATAAAAATATATTTAAGAAAGAGAAGTGGTGGAGTTTATGCCTCAGGAAACCATCACAATTATTTTGACAAATAACCATTTATACCAACCAAACCAAAATGGTGAGTCAGACCTTCCAGCATCCTAAATCCCCTTTACGTACATCTCATTCTCACACAGTACCTTCTTCAAGAATACAGGAAAGTTGCTAAATTAAAAGAATCAGAACACTATGTTCTGGGTCATGCTATTGTCAGAAGAGATGGAATTCCTCACACCATCCATTCTCAAAGTAATTTGGCATGTTGGTGAAATTGAGTTCTCTGCAATTGTTTTTTAGAACCTGCATTATGAAATAACAAAAATAATCAAGGCATCATACATTGGTTCTGTTGATGCTACTAGCTAGATAAGGGCCTCAGGGAAGCTGTTAATCCATTAATCATGTTTTAATACAAACAATGAAAATGGAGTTAATAATTCTTATTATAGGGACTATAATGAGATGCATTTTATATTTGTATAATATATAAGATGGTATAATCAGAGATATTTAATATATAATGTGATATATCATATATACATTGTATATTATGTATATAAAATATAATAAAAATATATAATGTATATATTTGTATATAATGTATACAAAGTCATTTTGTATACAAAATCAACTTGTAACAACACAACACAAATTTCAAATTTGGAAAGATGATGGATAAAAAGCAATTACTGCATCAACTTTGAAGACATCAAATTGAGTGAAATGTCAGACACAAAAGAACAAATATTGTCAAATAATGTCAGACACCAAAGGACAAATATTGTATAATATCACTCATATGAATAGTTAGAAATTGAAAATTCATAGAGTCTGAAAGTATAATATAATGTAAGAGAAACAGAGAGGGAATGGAGATTTAATGCATATTGGAAGCATGGTATCTGTTTGGATGATAAGAACGTTCTGGAAATGGTGGTTGTGAAGGTAGCACAATATTGTGAATGTGATCCCACTCAATTGTATGCTTAGAAGGGGCTGAGTTGGGAATGGTTACATATATATATGTAACCATTCCCAACTCAGCCCCATATAT
>JAQZBX010040924.1:0-22516 GCA_029593785.1 Cabassous unicinctus | reverse complement strand
AAAAAAAAAAAAAAAAAAAAGTCAGAATTTCGGAGCATTTACCTAGAGAAAAGTGGTGTCTCTGAGCATGTTAGTGATTTGCTATGCCCACCTCCGTGAGGATGTGACAGTCTGGGTTCCAGCCACAGAGAGTTTAATTCAGACATGCAGAAAGCCCATTTTGTGACACTCTGTAGACGCTGGAATTCCTGGCCGGGAAGAGTAAAGACTGCTGAGAGGCTGTTGGGAGTCGGAGCAGGCTGTGCAGGTTGGCAGGACCAAGAGCCAGCTGGAGCTTGTAGCAGAGGGAAGGGTGGCTGACCCCTGAACCCCTGCAGGTCTGTGTGGGAGGGTGAATTGGTGGCCCGGGGTGGGGTCTGGGGCGCTGCCAAGTGTGCGTGAAGGGGGATGCCAAGGCCTTCAGGTGATGCGAGCACAGTTAATGCCGCTGCTTGTCTCAGAGGGTCTGGTGGTGTCCGTGTCCCCACGGCCACATGCAGCCACTTAGGGGCACGGGTTGTGCTTCAGCCTGCCCAGGGTCAGACCTGTTCCGCCCCTGGCTGGCTGTGTGACCTGAGGCAAGTTGCTAATTTCTCTGAACCTCAGGATCCTGATCTGTAAATGAGGATATATTAGGCTTGTTGTGAGGATTAAATGAGGCTGAGCTTATAAAGGTGTTCGTGGAATATGGTAAATGTACAGTGAATGCTGTCTCTTACCTTATTGTGAACGAGGGCAGATTCTGTCCAAAAAGAAACCTGTTACTTCATTGTTTTCTTCCAAACAGCTGGGACCCAGGCTGGAGAAGAGATGCCTGTTGTTTCAAAAACCAATATTAAGGAGTACAAGGATAGCTTTTCTAATGAGAAGTTTGATTTCCGCAACCACCCAAATATCACGTTCTTTGTTTACGTCAGTAATTTTACCTGGCCCATCAAAATTCAGGTAAGAAGTGCTTTTCAGTCTCATACCTGCAAAGATGGTGAAAGCTCTTCAGTGAAGACTAAACACACTGATTTGGTATTGTAGTGGATGAGATGTGCAGTGTTGCTTCACCTTTGAAATACCTATGCCAAAGGAGTGCTGACCGCGTGAATGCCATAAAAAAGGTTGTAATGGGGGTGGCTGAATCACCTGTGAAGGAAGTTCTGAGCACTTTTGAAAGCAAGTTAGCATATGACAAAATAGGTCGTTAGAAATGCATTGTTTCTTCATTGAGAACCTGCCACCCTAGTGCCTGTAGAGCTACACAGAGAGCTGCATTTCTTAGGTGAACAAGGTGAGAGTAAATGGAGCAAACACGCTTAACCAGGAGAAGCCAGAGTGTGGAAAGGGCCATGTGAAAAGATGCAAGGACACTATCAACGCTGAAAGGACAGGCGGACGGCGTGTGGTGGGCGGGCCGGGAGGCCACGTTCAGCGTGGCCCTGTCCTTGTCACATCTCGTGGCCCCTGCGAGCCTCGGGCTTCTCATGTACAGGCTCCTGTGGCTGCAGCCGCTGCGGTCAGCCTGCTCCTGCCCTCTGGTCCGGGGACACAGTGCCATCCCCCGAGGCCTGGCCTCAGTACTTCATACTTCTTACCCTTTATTTTGGGCAGATGTGAAGTTAAGGGACTGGTTTGCCCTTAGCCATGGATGCATGTTCATTGGACGGAGGCTGTTGCCTGAGCTTTCAGAAGCATGATTAACTGAAGCAAGCCGCACGGATGAGAGAGGATGGGCTGAAAAGTCCTTGTGGTGATGTGCTCATGCCGTGGGCTGTGACCAGAGAGCAGTCGGTCTTTTCCTTTCTGGACCTTGGAGGATAGGAATGACGTTCTGCTTTGTTCTCACCCTCTCCTTTTTCTGTCTAGGTGGTCTGCAGATGTGCTCATCCTCTGCTCTGCTTCTCCCTTACCTGCTTCCCTCCTGCGAGCACTGACCACAGCCACACTGCTCTTTCCTCTTTTCTGATCACTCTTTGGCCCCAGCCATCTGGTTTCTCCCCTCGGCACACCCTGCCACTGCCCTGCCACAGTGGTGCCCAGTGCCTCCCCTATGCCAAGTCCAGGGTCTCTTCATTACTCTCTTCTCCTCATTGCCAGGGTTCGAGTAGCTTTCAGTCTTTTCAGGGAATCCTCTCCCTTAAACATTGGGGTTGTCACGATTCAGCCCTCGGTCCTCTTCTCTCTTCATGCCACAGTTTCCCTGGGTAACTACATCCCACTTAGGGTGCCACTTCCAGGCTGGTGATCTCAGTGTTCTGCCCAGTGTTGGCTTGCACTCCAGCCCAGTATTCGCAGCTCATGCCGGGACATCTCCACATGCATCTCACAAGCTCCCTGCATTCAGCGCATAGTCCATCCTATGGTTTTGGCGCCACACTCCGGCACTGCTTTTCTCTGGGTGGTGCCCAAGCCAGGAGCATTCGTGGGATCAGTCCAACGTGGGCACCAGGCACTTTTTTCTTACTGTATACATAGCTAGATTTAGTTTGCTAATGTTTTGGTTAGAATTTTATATCTATTTCTTGGGCAGTTATGTCTAATGTAATGTGCTGTCCTTGTAATGGTTTTACTTTGAAGGTTGAACTAACCTTTAATAATAATTTGAGGCATTTTCTCTCTTTATCCTCTCTGGAATATGTTATGTAAGATTAGAATGACATGAGGGGAGCGGATGTGGCTCAAGTGGTTGAGTGCCTGCTTCCCACATGGGAGGTCCCAGGTTCGGTCCCTGGTACCTCCTGAAAAAAAAAAAAAAACAAATGAAAAATCTAACTCGGAGAGCCATTGTGGCTCAGTGGTTGAGCACTGGATTCCCACATACCAGGTCCAGGGTTCAGTCCCCGGTCCTGGTACCTCAAAAAATATTTTTTCAATTTAAAAAAATAAAGGACGTGAACCTTGAATGTGTGGCAGAACGTTCTTGCAAAATCATCTGATTCAGCTGTTTTACTTATAAAGCTATCTTCTTTCAGCTCTTCATTCAATTTCTTAAATAATCATAGGAAGTTTTAGCTTTTCTCCTTCTGCTTGAGTCACTTTTGATAATTTTTTCTAAATAATTTATTTCAAATGTATTGACATAGTTATTCAGCTCCTTAAGTCAAGTGCTTAGCTCATTAATTTTGAGGGTTTTCCTTTTTTAAAATGTAAGGCTAGGACTTCTAGTTACAACCAAAATGGAATAGCCCCATTTTTCCCAGATCTTCCTTCCCACAACTAAAAAGATCTAGATATAACACAAGAAACAAACATAGGAAGACTCTGCAAGGTGGAAAGAAGAAGGCGGACTCTCTAGAGAGCTCAGGGCTTGACTAACACGTCTTTGCTCCGTTTGGAAGGTGGGCCAAGACGATGGAACAGCAAGCCTGCTCCAGAGGCCGGAAGCTGCCACGGGCACTTCTGCTTCCAGTCCGTCAGTCAGGGCTTAGTCACACTCGAGGTCCCACAGCAAAGGCAGCTGGGAAGTGGGGTCTTTATTCTGGGTGACCGTGTGCCTAAAAACATTTACCCGGTAAGAAGCTTCGCACGGGGCTTGCGGAGGCGCACCCAGCAGTCCCTGCCTCTGCCCAGGGTTTGCCCAAAGAGGCCTGTGGCCTGCCCAGCCTCACTCTGCACAGGAGACGCTTGTTCTGGCCTCGACAGTGACCACGAGCCAGAATGTGAGGCGCCGGTTTTTGGCCCAGAGCCCCTTTGTTTTCTGTCCAACTTTATATGAGCATATTAAATCTCTTCCCTGGGAGTCTTGTCGTTTTTGAGTTGTTGAATCTCTGGTAGAGCTAATGAATTGCAGGCCTGTGATTCTCTTAATGTTAAGTAGTGCTATGTTTAGGAATCACCAGCAGCAACAAAAGCACTTCCTTATTGTACAAGATAGACTTCTAAGTAAAAGAAGGAAAAAGTACATGTGGAATGAACGTTGAGCAAAAGTGATGTCACTCTCGCATCTGCCCCAGACCTCTTCCTACCGTGTGAGCTGCGTTTTCTCTGGCTACATCACTCGTGCTATCTGGCCTCAGTGTGGACGGTTGAAGAGCCACGGCGCCTTTGTTTGCCACGTCATCGTTTTCGGGATGCTTCCACATTGAGAGGGCTGCTGAGGGCAGGCCAGCTTGCACCCCACCCCAGCAGCTCTTCCCTCCGTAAAACGCTGGTCAAGCCCGGGCTCCGCCAGTCCCCCAGCCTTGCGGAGTCCATGATAACACGCCTTTGTGACTCCCTTTGGGAGACCAGACCGCGTTTTAGTTTTCTGGGACTTTGTAGCAAAATTGTGAAAAGCTTAGTGGGCTTAGCACAACACGCACTTGTTGTCTTAGCAGTGCTCTAGGTCCGGGGTCCTCACGGTCTCAGTGGGCCGGAGCCAAGGTGGCAGCCGGGTCTGTGGTCTCATCTGAGGCTCAGGGTCTCTTGGTACACTGGTGTTGGCAGCATTCGGGTTCTTGTGGGCACAGGCCTGGCAGCCCCTCGCCTGCTGGCCGTCAGGGGCTGGCTCAGCTCCTGGAGGCTGCCCACTGCCCCCTGCCTGCGACCTCCCCACAGGTGGGGCCAGCAGGGGAGTGTCTGCTGGCCTCAAAGTGTCTCTACCCTCTCGGCCCTCTTTTGAAAGGACTCCCTGACCAGGCCTCCACACGCTCAAAGGCAGGGAGTTATGCAGGATGGGCACCAGGGCGTGGCCGTCGTAGAACTCTGCCCGGCACAGGCTGCGTGTGGAAAGGGCCTGGCAGGGCTAGGGTCGTTTCTCTGACCCCAGAGAGGTTGAGCTCCAGGCTCCATCAGTACAGTTTCATTTTGGTGTCATCTCCCAACACTGTCAACATTATACATCATATAATTGTGTTAGGTTATTTTTAGGCAGAATGCTTCATTTGAGTTCTATTAAGTATAATTTATTGGCTTGTGTGAAGTTCAGATAGTTTTCACACTGACATACCTCGTTATATTCTGAATCCAGTTGAACTTCAGGCTTCGTTGCTTTTAGCTGCAAAATGATTAATACCTTTAGGATCCCAGTGAAACTCTTGGCCTTGGCCGCTGGCATTTTTCCTGTTTGGAACAGGCTCTGTGCATATAAACGGCTCTTGTGCTACAGGTAGCCTGTTGCCAGTGCTGAGGTCTGGTTTGTTTTGTTTTGTTTTTTTCCTCCCAGTGCCCTCTTGCTCCACCCTCTGAAAATCACTGAAATGGTTTTAGAGCATTTCCTTGTAGAGGGATCTCTTCCCCAAACTTACTTTTATAAAGTAGTAATTTCAAGTATAAGAATCAAAGAGACATTGCTTTTTTCCCTGGTTTTTGGTGCTCTTTACCTGGGCTGGATCACTAGCCTGAATAAGGTCCACTTATGAAAGCTGCATCGTGGCGCACTTTCGAAAATGAGCGAAGACGCGCCCACCGTTTAGTTCACCAGGCTTGTCTTGACAGCGCAGGTAAGTTCTATCGAAATGTCTTTTTGCTCTTTGGTACAAATAATTGGTTCCACGAACTGTGTGACTAGACCGTGGCATTGTGTGCTCTCCATGTGCTTAGGGCAGCCCGGGCGACGCGGTTCTCGGCGCTGGGCGGAAGGCAGGATGGGCAGGTGCGGGGGAGCTCTCGACAGGGCCCGCGTTTCTGTTCTGCTTAAGCTGTACACATTCGGTGAAATGGTAGGAAACTGTGTGGTATATCCACTCAGTTGAATTTCAGTATGGCTTTCAATGCAGGCAAAAGGCTTTTTTGCCTTTTGATTCTCATTTTTTTTAAAGCAAAGTAACTGAAGAAATCTAAGCCTCTACTCGGAAATTCATGTAAACATTGGTCTTTTGAAAATGGTAGTGCTGAACTCAGGTTCCTTTACTCTGAACAAGTCCCAGGATTCTTTTCCGTAATTAGGAACAGATCAAAACTTGTAACTGCTAACTGAGAGAATTTGAAACTAACTGTAAAAACCTTTATAGATGCAGTTGGAAGAAAAAAAGCACCCCCACCCGAAAGCCCGTGGGAGGGGGAGATGGTGTGTGGGGTCAGTGGGGCCTGTTTCCTGGCCACTGGCTCCTGGGGTGAGGGCCCAGTCCCCGCTTTGTGAGCGCTGTCCCGGCTGTCCTCCCCAGGAAGTAGGGGCTCCTAAGCCTCCCACGGCCCCCCTGCAGAGGAGGTGGTCAGGACAGAGAGAGGATGGACAGGCAGGCCTGTGTGACGTGGGAAGGTGGTGGGGACTGGCTCTACAGCAGAGGCTGTGGCTGTAACGTGGAGCCGACAGGAAGCCTCTCCGAGCCGCTGCGCCAGCCGCCATTTTAGCTGAGAGGCCAGTGCTCACAAGTGAGGGCAGCACAAAGCTGTGCTGTGAGCTGGGCACGCATTAGATTGTAGCGCTGTGTTTGTGGTGCAGCAAGGTCGCCGAGCCGAGCGTGGGTGCATGAAACTTTTGTTGACTCATATGTTTTTAATAACAGCTCTACTGAGATATAATTCACATATCCATACAATTTCCCCACTTAAAGTGCACAGTTCAGTGATTTTAATATATTCACAGTTGTGCATTTGTCACCACAACCAATTTTAGAACATTTTCACCACCCGCAAAAGGAACCCCCCAGGCATTGGCAGAGCCTCTGTGCCTCCTTCCCCTCCACCCCAGGCCCTGGCAACCACTCATCCACTGCTGTCTCTGTGGATGTGGGATGTGCCTACTCTGAAGACTTCATACAGGCAGAGTCACACAGTATGTAGTCCCTGCGTGCCTTCGCCTCTTAGGATGTCGTCAAGGCTCACCTTTGTTGGGGCATGGATCCGCACATCACTGCTTCTTACTGCCACGTAGTGGCCCGTGGTACTGTGGACTGCGTTTTATCCATTCCTCAGTTGGTGAACATTTGGGTTGTTTCCATTTTTTGGCTATTATGAATAATGCCAGGTATACTTTTAGTGCTCATATCTGTTGCATAATAATGTGTTGACATTCCTCCTAATGTTAGAGATACATATATATACTTGAGAGTTTTGAGAATTATGAAGCCATGAGATGCATTAGAATTAAACTGTTCTTCAGGTACAAATCCTGGTGGTTGTTTACAATGCCCTCTTCTGGGCCGGCTCCTCTCTGCTGCTTCCCCTGTGCTTTGGCTGCCGCTCCCGGGCTGCTCCCTGGGCATGGTCACCTCAGTCTGCAACCCCACCTGTGCCTGGGGCAGAGCCTCAGCCCCAGCAGGCCTCCCTCGGGCCTCCCTAGCCAGGGAACCCACTCGGCTTCCGTTAAGACCTGCTCTCTGGGAGGACTTTCTGGCCAGAGCAGCAGGAGCCTCAGGGCTGTGCCAGGGTGTCCCCCAAGTCAGAGAAGAGAGGCGTCACAGCTGAGCCCTGGGGAACAGGAGGTGGGGGTGATGGCGGTGGGACTTTGTAGAGCTGCAGAGAGGGTGCCTGTGAGCATGGAGCTGGAGTCCAGGCAGGACAGTCATGACAAGCGGGGGTGTCAGCCTGAAAGCCCCTGGGGGTCACGAACATGTTCTGGGGTGGGGATGGCCAAGACCAGGGCTCTAGAGGACGCTCCCAGCAGCATTTGGTGGAGTGGACAGAGGATCTGCTCGGATGGCTGTAGACCCATCCCAGAGCACGCTCCTTCCTCGCCTCTGCCTCCTGAACCACAAACGCATCGCTCTCACTGTGCAGAGGTGTCCTTGAGGGGGACTGTGACTGGCTTCCGTGTCCTTGCATCAGGGTTATGCCCACCCGTTGTAGGTTCTCCGCTGGTGTGCGCTGGGTGGAGACACACTCGTAGATGCAAGAGCATCAGGGCGGCTGTTATAGAAGTTTCGAACGTCCCATCAAAAAAACAGTTAATCTAGGCGACAGAATGAGAAGGAAAGGTCCGAGTATATTATTTGCTTCCTGAAGTCAGCTGCAGGAACCTGCCTCAGCTGGGCCGGCGGCGTACGCGGCTGGGGTCGGTGCACCTCAGAGCCGGCCTTCTGTTCACTTAACAGGGGGCGCACAGCACTGTACTGGGGTTTGCTCATTACTGGCCCCTGCTGAGCAGCTGGGCACAGCCAGAGTCTCTGGAACAATCTGGAACAATCAGGAGGAATCAGGGGCAAAACCCATTCTCCCTTAGCCCACCCAGGCCCTGGCAAGAGTGGCAAAGGGCACTGCTCAGCTAGCCTGCTGGCTTCACCCACATGCAGGGCTCTCATCCCAGGCCCATGAGGCCAGGGAAGCTGCCCTTTAGGGCTGTGCTGCTGGTGGCACCAGGCCTGCCCTCCCCCATCACCCAGGGTGTCCTGTGCACTTCCTGTCTCTGTCGGCATCTTCCCATCACTGTCAGCTTCAGGAGAGCAGCCCAGAAACTAGCGGGACTGAACGCAGCAGTGCAGTCCTTCTGGGGGGAAGGGGTGGTGGGCTAAACCACCTGGTGTGGTAGGAAGTCGGTAAGTGAAGGAATAACGGTGGAAGACAGGAGCACTGGAAGGAGAAGCCTGCTGGAGGGGAGGGCGGGGAGGGCGGGCAGGGCCACCCTTCTCACTGTGACCCTATGGTCCTTCTTGGTATTTCAACCAAGTATGAGTCGTTCTTTAATGATTTTCAAATTATTAATAGATGTGATAAAATGGAATAGGAATTCTGCAGAGCAGTGAAAAGGGGTAGCTGGAAAGAAACTTGGGGAAGAAATCACAGGGCAGGATTGGGGCGGGAGGCTGGGAGTGGATGGATGGTAACGGTTAGCGTGCTGGGACAGAGCGGCCAGTGTAGACTGTGCCAGCTCACGCCAGCTCTGAGAGGGTGGCGTGAGGCCAGGTGACGGTCAGTGGAATCCAGTCCAGGGCCTGTGGTCTCAGCAGAGAACTCCATACTAAGAAAAGTGTCTTTGTGTCACAGCAAAGCTCAGAGAGGTGGCCATACTACACCCAGATTAAATGCACAGACCCTTCCTTCACTTGCAGAGCTGAGGCCTGAATGGAAGGGCCATTTGCAGGCGCCCCAAACTCTCCTGGTGTCCAGCCTTGCAGTGTCTAGTACTTTGGGCAATATTGGCATGGTCAGGTCAGGAGCCCAGAGGGCAGCCACGGCCCTTTAGGCTGTCTCTGGTCCTGGAGGGAACGGGGTTCCCAGGGGCTTCAGGGTCTGAGGGCCTGGCCTCCGGGGGGTCAGGAAGCAGACAGGCCAGTCTCGAGGGGCTCCCAGCTCACAGAGATGCAGGCACACGCACGTGCCCTGGGCTTTCTCAGAGCCTGTGGTGCTGCCTCGGAGCTGGAAGCCTCCAGCTCGCAGGGCGGCAGCTGTCCTTTCCTTCCTTTCCTTGGTGTGCATGCTCAGATCAACGAAGATGGTTCTTGGTGGAAAAGAGAAGGGCAAATTAGAGGACCTTCCAGTTCTCTTTTCAAACCTTCTGTATCAAGCCGTGGTCCTTCTCTCCATTCAACAGTCATTCAACACTCAAATTTCTGAGTACTTATTTGGTGGGTTGCACATAGGAGATGCCTTGCAAAACTGCAGTATACAAATGTTAGAAAAAGAAAGAATTTGTTGAGTATAAGAAGTATCGTAGTTCCTTATTTTTATACTAGGTTTGGTCTCAGCCACCACCCACCGTGGCTGGTGAGAAATTCATTCGCAAGAACCTGTCCCCTCCTCTCAGAGACGTGATGGAGCCTCAGGGCTCCGCTGGGAAGGCCTCTGGGCTTCGTTCTCGGGCTGCTTCTCCCAGTACCTGGCCCCTGGCAGGGGTTTGTTGGAAGGCAGGCATCCTCTCCAAGTAATCACCCAGGCACCGGAGCGTGCCCGTGTTCCCTGGCACTCCCAGAAACACGAAGACATCCTCTCCCACCCCAGCCAGGCCTCTCTCTTACAATTCCTTAGCTCAGCATTTCTTGTAGCATGGCCCGTGGACACCGGCATCTGGATCACCGGGAGCTTAGAACCAGGATCTGAATCTGCAGGAATAAGGCCGGGATTGGACCTGCTGCAAGGCCTGCAGCGTTTGAGCACCTGTGTTATTAGAATACAAAGCTTTATCTGCTTGTGTGTGGGGGGTAGGGAGTTACCTTCTCATTCTCTCTCATACAACCACAATTAAAAAGGCAGAAATTGGTGTCTCTGTAGATGGAAGAATGCAGGAATCCTCTTCCCCAGGACTCCTCTGTGTACGGAAGCCTTAGTGTAGGGTAGAGTAGGATTTCCACGGGCCTTGGCAGGGAAGGTGAGGCTCTGAACAAGTGTAGAGGTGAGAGGGCCGCTGCACAGGGGGCCACCGGGCAGGAGGGTGCTCTGGTGAGAGCATCAGGTGCTGCTAAAGGCCGTTCCAGCAGCTGGAAGGCTGCTTCCTCCCCAGGGGGTGCCCCTGGCAGGCCGCACCTTAGGGCCCCCGGGCTTCCCCACCTGCCTCGTTCCTTTCTCCTGCGAATTCCCTTGACTTCAGCTCCCGGCTGCTCCTGTGCTTCTCTCTCCATCCAACGTTTACTCTGTTTATAAAGGACCACAGTAATCCAGATTAAAACCCAGCCTGACTCGACGGGCCACACCTTACCTGAAGTAACAGCTTGAGGAGATGTTGTTTACGGCGGGTCCACACCTGCCAGAAGCAGATGCACGCTGGGTGCACAGGTCCAGCCTCCACAGCCGGCAGGGCTGTGAGCTGGAGGCCCGCGCCTGGCGCAGCGCAGCGGCAGTGCTTGGAAAGGGCAGGTCCGTACTGTCCACTCGGAGTCCCTGGGGCAGGCCGGGCATCGAGGTCAGAGTAGCATGCCCGAGAGGAGAGCAAGCACACCATGCCACGGTAAAATGCATTCATATTTCTGTAGCAAAACATGTATTTCACGTCGTGCTTTGTCACCAAATGAGTTACACAAGAACTTTGTTTCACAGAGGTTTTGTTTGATTGTTTGTTTGTTTTTACTTTTGGAATTGCAGACAAAATGTAGACCTGAAATGAAAACTGAAGTTGGAAGTTGATTTGGAATCAGTTGTAGAAATGTAGGGGGTCATAAATTCTAGATTTCCTGGGGAGTAGAAGTGGCATCTACTGTTTGGAAAGGCAGAGAAATGCCAGTGGGATTTTTATTTATAAATTTCAATGAAATGTTTCTTCCTTGTATTAATTAGATTTTAGTATAGAAATTCCTTGTTACTTTCAGCATCAAGAAAAACCCATGTGTCCATTATGAAACCAAAAATTTTGGAATATGTTCATTTTAATCTTTCTAGAAGAAAGAAAAATCAATCAGGTCTTACTGAGATTTTCAGGAGGAGGGGATCCTAATTTAGCCAATAAAAACTCATTTATTCAGCAAATCAGGGCTATCAAGAAAAGTGAGCAGAGTGAGCTAGAGGTGTGGCTTCAGCTGTGGGGTGACGCTCAGGATCTGAAAGGGTGTCGATGGGCCCTCGCTTCAGAGCTGATGGCACAACTCCAGTTTCACAAGGTCCTCTCTCACTCCTGCCGGACTCTCCCTTCACTCTCAGAAACCTGTGTGCACAGTGAGCGGTGAGAGCACGTGTCTTAGGCAGGGCTGGCTGCTCACAGCGGTCAGTCCACCCGCACTTCATGCTCTGGCTCCCGCTGCCCACACAGCCTGGTCACTGTAGGCACAGACGTAATGCCCAGAGCTGGCCGCCCGGCAGCAGGTGTAGGTGCGGCTCTGTGTGGTGGTGCGTGGGGCACGAGCTGCCCTGGCTCTGCTCGGGCCGGAAACCAGGCTGACAGGCTGCTGGACGCCTGGGTGGTCCCAGCGCTCGGCACGCTGCCCTGCGTCCTTGGGGGCTGCCATTCGCATGAGGACCCCGGGGGCATGCCAGTGTTTCAGAAGCTTGGAATCGAGTCAGAGCCGGGCCTGGAATCTCTTCCCCTCCCTCTTGAAGTGCCGTAACCTGGCGTCTTCATTCCCCAAGACTAAATGCCCATGTTCACGTAATTGTCCTTCTCATCCCGTTAAAACCTCGTGCTTCTCTCGAGGAGTTCTCTCACCTGCGTCTGGGCACAGCCACTGTAGTGGAAATGAAGGAGAGCAAAGATGCGGGTTCATGCTGTGTGTTACGTGGCATCTGTGCCTTTGGATTCATAATTATAAAGGATGGCTAGAGGGAGGATAAAATAACTTCAGATTCCATGTCCTGTAACAGTTTATGGCCTGAACAGATAGCATTGGAACTTTATTTATTTATGGAATGTGAAAAAAGATAGTAAGACCAGCAAGAAGGCAAACAGCAGAAGTCTCCCATTCTGCTCTCGTGTGGGTCTCCCCTAGGAAGAGCCCCCAGGCTGGGCCCTGGCTCTGCGCTCCCCTGGCGTTGCCCTAGGGTGGAGGTGGGGCGGGCACTGGGTGGTTCTTGTCTACCGGCTGTCTCTGTTGCTGCAGTTACACCATGTTCAGGCGTCCTTTCGCTTGTGTTGCCATGTCTTTCCAAGGAGGCCTGTGTCCCACCAAGCAGGAAGTGCTCACGTCACAGTGATTAGAAAGCATTCTGTCAACGTTTAACTGGCAGAGGTTTTTCTGCATAGTACACAAAATAATGCCTCTTCAGTTGACAGTGTCTCTTAGATTTGATGAAATATTTTATGGGTTTTTAATATTCTGTATAAAAACAGATTAAGACTAACTGTATAATAAAATTGTCTATGTTCCAACTGGTGGCATATTCATGGTCAAATGTAGCTAAACCTCAGGTACAATAAGAAAATGGACACTATCTTAAAGTGAGTACACACCTGGGTACATAAAATTGTAGGAATGAGGGTGCAAAATGAGCCCCCCTTCCTTGAGGTAATTCAGGAATTGGAGTTTGAAGAATCGGGATGAAGGCACAGGGAGGTGGCAAGCACTGCCTTGGCTGCCCTCAGGGTTTTCTGTAGGAGTCAGGAGCCCCTCAAGGCCAGACAGAAAGTGCTAGATCTGCTGTGAAGGGCAGAGGGGGCTGTGGGAGGCTGTGCTGGAGGAGGCGAGTTCCGTTAACAGCCCAGCAGGGAAGCTGAATTGAAGCAGGTGTGGGGCGCTCTTCTGTAAATGGGAAACCGCGTTAACCTCTTGTTTAGAACGTGCAGGGAGCCTTACAGCCCACTCTTGCAGTGAGGAGGCTGAGCTGATGTGCGGTTTGCTAACCTGCGTAACCACGTGGCCTGCTTTTCTGTCACAGGTCGCCTTCTCCCAGCACAGCAATTTCATGGACCTGGTACAGTTCTTCGTGACTTTCTTCAGGTAATTTCACTTACAGACTCTGTCTTTTCTTTTGACTCAGGCACTTAATTCTGTTAATTGAGTATCAGCTCGTAAAACGTAAGGGAATAATGCTGTATTTTCACAACAGATCAAACTTATTTATGTTCTTGAAAAGTTACGTATCAGTTACAATTGTGTAAATTCAGCCTAATCTGATAAAATGAAAATGTTTGATTTGTATGTTCTAGCTTTTTTGAGGCAGCTTTTCGTGTACCGTATACTAAATTATTGATGATTTGCATCTTCATTGGGGGGAATTGTGGACTAAAATGGCATTTCATTACTAATGGTTGCGGGCATGAGCTGCATTTGTGCGTGCTCTTCTTCAGGAAAGGGTTCAGGTGATTACCCACCTTCAGGACTAAGAGTGATCTGTTAGTCCACTGGGGCTCTCTCTTTTTTCTTTCTCTTTTGTTTTTAGTTTAATTTTTTAAATGAAAATATAATTACACATAATTGGAAAAGACAACTAAGTGCTACAATAGAAAATAACAGCTTCTTGCCCCACACCATCCCACCCCTGATTCCTCCCAATTTATTTTAGCTGTGTTTTACCTCTCTATGCTTATACTGTTTCTTGATTTTTCAGTTGGGTTTTCTATTGATGTCCTGCTGCAGAAGATAAGGATTTTCTGCCTTACTTTACCTAACCCAACCATTATCCCCACCCTCCAAATTTCAAACTTAGTAGAAAATAAGAATGTAAACTATCTCAGTAATTTTTATATTGATTAAATGTTGAAATGATACTTTGACTATCTTCGGTTAAATTAAAAATTATTAAAATTAATTCCCACTGTTTCTTCTTATTTTTTTTTTAATGTGGCTGCTAGAACATTTAAAATTAGATATGTGGCTCACGTACATTTCTATCATATAGCAGTGATATAGCTAATACAAAGGAGAAAATTTATATAGTAACATAGAAAGGTATGATGAAATATGCTGAACTAATTCAAGCATTTTAAAGCAAATGTATTAAATCATCATTAAGATTTTTAAAAATAGAAAATCAGCATGAAGAGC
Source organism: Cabassous unicinctus (assembly GCA_029593785.1). NCBI lineage: Eukaryota > Metazoa > Chordata > Mammalia > Cingulata > Chlamyphoridae > Cabassous > Cabassous unicinctus. The sequence goes on along the minus strand of JAQZBX010040924.1, from coordinate 8,348 downwards.
AAGAATTTTTAAGTTATAAAATACCGGCAGTAATACTTGTTGTAAAACCTCAAACAAAATAGAAATAAAGCAAAAATTCAGACTCACCCTAATCCCACTCTCTAGAAATTCCATTGTTAATATTTTGGTGTTCATATTTCCAGACATTTTTCTCTGTTCATAGACACTCACATAAGTTGTGTTTTTTCTGGTTCTTTTGGTTTTATAAAATGGGCTACCCTCTTACATGTTGTTCTATAACTTGCTTTTTTACTCTGTTTTGTGATTAACTTTTCTCACGTGGAGAGTCACCTCATTCTTTTTTATAACAGCTATTCCTGTTAAATACCATATTTAATTTAAGCATTCCCTTTTTGGCTTTAAGGTTGCCAATTTTTTGTTTAATATGTCTTTGCATTTTTCTGTGAATATTTCTCTGCAATAGTTTTCTATCCTACTATAATTTCTGTGTCGTAATGCAGATGATGCAAATGGCCCTCAGAACAGTTGCATGAATTTATACTCCTACAGCAGAAATGAGCCTGTCTGTTTCTCTTTCTCTCAACAACACTAAAAAGCTCATTATTTTTAATTTTGCCAGTCTGGTAGGTGTCAATGGAATCTTGTTTTAATTTGGATTTCTTTAATTATTGGTGCTGTTTATTGGTCTTGGATGGTGTATTAGTCAGGGTTCTCTAGGGAAACAGAATCAACAGGAGATATCTGTAAATAGTATGAGATTTTACAAAAGTCTCTCACGTGACCATGGGGATGCACAAGTCCAGGTCCCGCAGGCAGGCTGCAAACCAGGGGCTCCGATGAGAATCCAATGAAGGTCCTTGATGAGTTTCCGGGAGACTCTGGCTGTCCAAAGACAAGCTGGAAAATTCTCTCTGAATGCTGAGATCATTTCCCCTTATAAGGCATTCAGCTGATTGGATAAAGCATCACTCATTGCTGACAGCAATCTTCCTGGTTGATGTAGATGTAATCAGCTGTCTATGCAGTAAACTCACTGGTAACTAAAGTCCATAAATGTTCTTGTATTACAGTTATCCCAGTGCTTGCTTGACCAAACAACTGGGCACAATTACCTGGCCGAGTTGACACATTAACCTAACCATCACAGTACGCCTTCTCAGCCCACTTGAGCCCTATATCGTATATACCACTTCCACTTTATTATGGACTGCTGCTCTGCATGCCCAACTTTATGGTTTGGTGGGTCTGACAGTACCCAGCACATGATAGGCAACTCAAGTCTCATGGTAACTTAATGACCCATGGTTAAGCGTTCAGTCTCTACTAAGGCCCAGTAGCAAGCCGAAAGCTGTTTCTCAAAAGGGGAGTAGTTATTTGCAGAGGATGGCAGGGCTTTGCTCCAAAATCCTAAGGGTCTGCGTTGTGATTCCCCTATAGGGGCCTGCCAAAGGCTCCAGACAGCATCTCTATTTGCCACTGAAACTTCCAGCACCTTTGGATCTGCTGGATCATGTGGTCCAAGTGGCAGTGCAGCTTGCACAGCAGCCTGGACCTGTCGCAGAGCCTCTTCTTGTTCCGGTTCCCACTCAAAACTAGCAGCTTTTCTGGTCACTCGGTAGGTAAATGGGCTGGAGTAGCACACCCAAATGAGGAATGTGTTGTCTCCAAAATCCGAAGAGACCAACTAAGTGTTGTGCCTCTTTTTTGGTCATAGGAGGGGCCAGGTGCAACAGCTTATCCTTCACTTTAGAAGGGATATCTTGATGTGCCCCATACCACTGGACACCTAGAAATTTCACTGAGGTGGAAGGCCCCTGTATTTTTATTGGATTTATCTCCCATCCTCTCTCATCCAAATGCCTTACCAATAAGTCTAGAGTCTTTGCTACTTCTTGCTCAGTAGGTCCTGTCAACATGATGTCATCAATATAATGGACCAGTGTGATGTCTCGTGGGAGGGAGAGACGATCAGGGTCCCTGCGGACAATATTATGACATAGGGCTGGAGAGTTGATATACCCCTGAGGTAGGACAGTGAAGGTATACTGCTGGCCTTGCCAGCTGAAAGCAAACTGTTTCTGGTGGTCCTTACTAATGGCCATTGAGAAAAAAGCATTTGCCTGATCAACAGCTGCATACCAGGTACCAGGGGATGTGTTGATTTGCTCAAGCAATGATACCACATCTGGGACAGCAGCTGCAATTGGAGTCACCACCTGGTTAAGTTTATGATAATCTACTGTCATCCTCCAAGATCCATCTGTTTTCTGCACGGCCAAATTGAAGAGTTAAATGGATATATGGTGGGAATCACCACCTCTGCATCCTTCAGATCCTTGATGGTGGCACTAATCTCTGCAATCCCTCCAGAAATCTGGTATTACTTTTGATTTACTATTTTGCTAGGTAGGGGCAATTGTAGTGGCTTCCACTTGGCCTTTCCAACCATATTAGCCCTCACTCCACAAGTCAGGGATCCAGTGTGGGGATTCTGCCAGTTACTGAGTATGTCTGTTCCGATTCTGCATTCTGGAACTGGGAAAATAACCACAGAATGGGTCCAGGGACCCACGGGACCCACCGTGAGACGTACCTGAGCTAAAACCCCATCAATCACCTGACCTCCATAAGCCCCTACTCTGACTGGTGGACCACAGTGACATTTTGGATCTCCTGGAATTAATGTCACTTCTGAGCCAGTGTCTAATAATCCCCAAAATGTCTAATCATTTCCTTTTCCCCAATGCACAGTTACTCTGATAAAAGGCCGTAGGTCTTTAACAGGATCCTTCCCCAAGGGTACCTGGCCTTCTCCTCATTCAAGGGTCTCTGGGTCTGTAAACTGTCTCAAGTCTGGGAATTGATTAAGGGGCCGTGATTCTCTGTGTCTATAATTTGAGTTAGGATTTTGTTCACTCGACCTAGAACTCTTCTGCTTATACAGATCCAGAAGAAATTTAGTAAACTACCCATGTATTTCACTTCTAGGTACCCCATAATCTATTAGCCAACACCATAACTCCATGCGACTCAGACTATTCTGTGTGCTGTTTTGAATCTGGCTTTCATTGCCGTAGCCACGCCCACTTTGCCTTTGGCGATTAATTGCCGATACTTGACTTTTACTGGACCAAGATCTGATCATCCCCATAATATTAAGGATTCCAATTCCATTACAGCCCTCCCTACAGTAATATCTGGACTGCAGAGAAGAGCAACCACAGAGCTCTTCAGGGAAGATGGAGTTAGTCTTACAAATTTATTCCTCACAGTCCTGCCTAAAGATGTGTCCTCTGGACATTCTTGGGGTGGGTGGGCAGGTCTCAAATGGTAAATCCATTCTAGCATTCCAGTCTCTCTTAGCCTTTCAATCCCTTCATCTACTGTATACCAAGGCAAATCGGGCATCTCAACATGAGACATGCTAGGCCATCGTTTGGTCCATGTTTCAGTCAGCCACCCAAACAAACTGTTAGAGCCCTTTCTAACCCCTCAAGCTACAGCGTTGAATCCAGAATTTCTGCTTAGTGGGCCCATATCAATAAATTCAACCTGATTCAACTTTTATCCCATACCTTTAGTATCTATACCCACACATATTACCTTGATTTCTGTCTATATAAGTTGGAAAACTCATGCAGTTCTTTCCTCATGGGTCACACTTTGTATTTCACCTTTGGGGGCTTGTGATTTTAGTCTGGTAATAGGTCTCGAAGACAAGAGTGGTGGTGGGGTGGGTAAGGAGAAGGATTAGAAATGTCTTGCAAGCTACTGACCTCAGGGCATTCTTTTGCATTTTCTTCTGTGAGACAGGATTAATCTCTTCAGGCAGGGATTAGAAGGCAGATTCCTCAGGGCAGGCTGGAGGCTGGGCAGTGCATGCTGAAGTTTGGCTGGTACCTGCCTCCTGGCTGGGAGGAGGTCCAGATTCTCTGTCATGAATTAATACAAGGTTGGCAAGGTGTGGTCTCCACAGGGTAGGCCATTGCAGGTTTAATCTGGCAAAGTCTCAGCAGAATTTAGGGTTCCAACGTCCCCACCAATATTATCATCATCTCATAAGTCTCCATCCCAGTCCTCTGGGTTTCACTTCCTTCCAATCAATGCCTTCACTTTAACTGCAGAAACCTTGTGGGGTTGAGATTTTAGTTTCCTTTGTAATTCTGCTACTCAGTACCATGAGAGTCTGAGTTTGGTTCTCAGATATCTCAAGTCTGTGGCTACAAGAGACAAGATTTTCTTTCAGAGCACACATAAAAACTTTCACATCATTCATGAGGCATTTAAGTTTCAAATTTGGAGCATTTAGCTCGTTTCTTTTTTTCTGTAACTGTATCCAGAGTATCTAGGAGGAGGCAGCCAACATCATTATACCTTTTGACTCCACAAAACTCTGTTAAGGTATTAAAAACACTCTCACCCAGATTCTTGCCTCTTATAAGCATGGAAGTAGGGGAATACAGTGATGATATTTTGTGTATCTCCATTGCCAACTCACGCCATGGACTGTTAGCAACCTCTTCATTATTGGAAAGGGAGTCATTAGTGCCCTTGAGTCCAATGAGACTAGAGAGCCAATTGCAAGACTACCAGAACCACCTCAGACATCCCATGTATAAGATTCTGTTCCTCAAGAACCACTCCCGGTACTACCTGTATTAGTCAGGGTTCTCCAGGGAAACAGAATCAACAGGAGATACCTGTAAATAATGTAAGATTTTACAAGAGTCTCTCACATGACTGTGGGGATTCACAAGTCCAGGTCCCACAGGCAGGCTGAAAACCAGGGGCTCCAGTGAGAGTCCATTGAAGGTCCTTGATGAGTTTCCGGGAAACGCTGGCTGTCCAAAGACAAGCTGCAAAATTCTCCCTGAATTCAGCTGATTGGATAAAGCATCACTCATTGCTGACGGCAATCTTCCTGGCTGATGTAGATGTAATCAGCCATCTATGCAGTAAACTCACTGGTGACCGAAGTCCACAAATGTCCTTGTATTACAATTAGCCCAGTTCTTGCTGGACCAAACACCTGGACACAGTTACCTTGCCGAGTTGACACAGGAGCCTAAGCATCACAGATGGTTCTTGTTTGAATTCTGTGTTCATACCCTTTACCCATGTTTCTACTGGATGTTTGCCTTTTTCTTACTGAAATAGAGGAGTTCTTCATATTTTGTAAGTATCGACCCATTTGTGGATGTACACGTGTATGTGTGTGTGTTCTTTCAATCAGTTGTTTGTCTTTTAACCCTATTAAAAAGATCTGCCAGGAGCCGAGGTGGTGCAGATGGCTAGACCACCTCTCTCCTACATCGGAGGTCTCCAGGATCGAATCCTGGTGAAGACTGGAGGAGGAGGAGGAGAAGAGATGAAACAGACACAGAGAATTTGCCCAGCGAATGGACACAAAACAGCAAAAAACGGGGAAGGGGGGTTTAAAACGGATAAAAGTAAATAAATAAATCTTTAAAAAAAAGAAAAGATCTGCTGTTCTCTTCTAATATTTTCTTCTACAGTGTTTTATCAGTTGTTGTTTTTCAGTAATTAGTTCCTCCTTTGTTCATTTGGAATCTATCTGGATATAGCTTTATTATTGTTCCAAATAGATAGGCTTCCAGAAATGTGTCATGAATTAAGGCAAAATATTAATTACCTCAACTCCAAAGTCTCACCACCCGTTAGGCCAGAAACATTTTGTTATTTCCTTTTTTCAGGACATTCCCAGCTTGGCTCATTGGAACTCACTGGGCCCCGTGGGCTCTGCTCCAGATGACACAGTGACAGCACAGTGGAACACTGGAGATTTGATGCCCTCCTGTTCGCAAATAAATCTCTCCTTTCCACAGAAATGTAGATTTGAAAAGGAAATCACCTTCTCTCCGTGTTACCACAAAAAAATTAAATCCCCAAATGTCTTCCCACTGCTTCACATTTTTTTTTATTCTGCTTAGTGCCAGGCAGCGAGGGCTCCCAGACACCAGACACCTCCTGTAGCGCTTCCAGAGTCATCACAGTCATGCAGGGTCAGTGTTGCAGGAATGCTTGTCTTGTGAGCTCCACAGGTTCCAAGTCCCTCCAGAGTCGTCATCTTTCCCTTCCTTTCTGCCATATTAGCAGCAGGACTGGGGCTAGTTCTCCTCTGCCTTTGCCTTACTCGACCTGCTGACCTGCCATGTTCTCACTCCTTCAAAACCAGGGCATCTGCCCTCGGCACCTTCACCCCAGAGTCTGCCCCTTCCTGGACTCTGCCCTACTCATGTTTTATTATAGATAACACGTCACCCTTGAATACAATTATTTAACACTCTCTCTCCTACTTCTGTAGACTCCTGGCCAGTTGCTTACAGTTAGACATGAGAGGGCCAATTAGAGTCCTCTCTTAAAACTTAAAATTGGGGTTCTTAGAGTCTGAAACAGCTATTTCATGACCATCAGCCCTAGTTGTACCTTAGAGCCACGGGAAGCTTTAAAAAATGAAATAAAGAAATCTGGGTCCCAATCCCAGCAATTCTAATGTAATTGGTCTGGTATAGGGCCTGGTCTCTGTAATATTTTTAGCACTCTTCAGTGATTCTGATATTCGGGTGGCATTGAGAAACCCTCAGTTAGCTGAAAGTTGTGCGAACTAAAAGCCTCGGGTGTCAGTTGGGAAAGGGAGAGAGACTGAGACTGTGAAGGGGTGGGGGAGCATGGCCACACTCCTGGCAGCTTAATAATGCAATTCCAGGAGACTAAATATCAGTAAGATGTCAATTCTACCCAAATTGATATAAAAATTCAACACAATCCCAGTAAAAATCCCAACAGCCTTTTTTGCAGAAATGAAAAAGCCAATTATCAAATTTATTTGGCAGGGTAAGGGACCCCAAATAGCCTGAAATATCTTTAAAAAGAAGAACAAAGTTGGATGACTCTCACTTCCTGGCTTTAAAGCATATTACTTAGCTACAGTGATAAAAAAAAAAACAGCATGGTACTGACATACAGACAGACAGACTGACCAATGGAACCGAATCGAGAACTCAGAAATAGGCCCTCACATCTGCGGTCAAGTGATTTTTAACAAGACTGTCAAACCCTCCCAGCTGGGCCAGTACATTCTATTCAACAAATGGTGCTGGGAGAACTGGGTAGCCATATCCAAAAGAAAGAAAGAGGACCCCACCTGACAGCTTATACAGAAATTAACTCAAAATAGATCAAGGTCCTATATATAAAAGCTACAACCATAAAACTCCTAGAAGAAAAAGTAGGAAAACATCTTCATGATCTTGTGGTAGGAGGTAGTTTCTGAAACCTTACACCCAAAGCACAAGAAACATAAGAAAAAATAGATAAATGGGACCTACTCAAAATTAAACAATTCTGAACCTCAAAAGACTTTGTCAAAGAGGGTGAAAAGTCAGCCAACTCAGTGGGAAATAATATTTGGAAATCACAGATCCAATAAGGGTTTAATATCCATGATACATAAAGAGATGCTACAACTCAACAATAAAAAGACAAACGAACTGATTTTTAAAAACGGGCAAAAGACTTGAATAGACAATTGTCCAAAGAAGAAATACAAATGATGAAAACAACACATGAAAAAATTGTTCAACATCACTAGTGAATAGGGAAATGCAAGTCAAAACTACAATGAGATATCATTTCACACCTATTAGAATGACCGCTGTTAAAAAGTCCGAAAACTACAAGTGTTGGAGAGGATGTGGAGAGATAGGAACACTTCTTCACTGTTGGTGGGAATGCAGAATGGTACAGCCACTGTGGAGGACTGTTTGGCAGTTCCTAAAGAAGTTGAATATAGACTTGCCACGTGACCCTGCAATACCACTACTGGGTATATACCCAGAAGAACTGAGAGCAGTGGCACGAACAGACATCTGCACACTGATGTTCACAGCAACGTTATTCACCATTGCCAAAAGTTGGAAACAACCCAGGTGTCCATCAACAGATGAATGGATAAATAAATTGTGATATATACACACGATGGAATATTATGCAGCTGTAAGAAGAAATGAATTCGTAAAGCATATGACAACATGAATGAACCTGGGGGACATTATGTTGAGTGAAGCAAGCCAGACACAATGGGACAAATACTGTATGATTGTGCTATTATGAACTAAATATATTGTGTAAACTCAGGGAGTTAATAATTATAGGTCATCAGAAAATAGCATAAGGGTAGAGAATGGAAAGCTGAGAGTTTATCTGTGCAGAATTGGTAAAAAGGTTGTTTGTAAATCTTTAGAAATGGTGAAAGCACATCACAGTGTTTGTAACTAGCAGAGCTATTATGAGAGTATGACAGTGGTTGAAAGGGAAAGTCTAAGGTCATATATATTACTAGAAGGAAAGCTGAAAAATGTAACATG
>JAQZBX010040923.1:0-22516 GCA_029593785.1 Cabassous unicinctus | reverse complement strand
ATTTTCAATATATTTTTTATTTAATTTTTCACTCTGCTATGTTTTAGGGATGGCCTACACTTTTAAAAGCTGTATTTTCTTGATTTTGCCACTCACCCATTTACTGCAACCCTTTAACTATTTTCCAGAGTTTTGAGGAAGATGGCTATGCCAGTTTTCAGTAGTTGTTCAAAGATTCTATGGAGAAGCATCATCCTGGAGCATCTTACCCTGCCATTTTGGGGAACTAGAGGTCTAATTCATGTCTTTTATTTACTTTTTTTAGTTTCCATTCCAAAATACCATGGTCTTTTTAATATAGTAAATGTTCCTGGAAAAGACTAAGTATTCCTCTAATTGGCCTCAAGATGGCAGGCTTGAATAAAAAGATATTGCCATTTTAAAATTCTGGGCTTCTCAGAAATTCTCTTTGTAGTTGGAATTACAAATGGTGTTTTTTTTTTGTTTTTTTTTAACCCTTCATAGGCTTTTTATAAATTCTACTTATGTTTCTTTTTTCTTTTCTCCATTGTTTCCTAAAGAGTCATGAGATTTTACTCTAGTTTTTCTTAGGATACCACAGCCACTCTTGAGAATCAGGAGGCCTCTATAAATGGAGATACCTGGAAGAAATGGTACATTTAGGAAAGCGTTGTACTAGAATGGGATCAGTAATACACATCTCCACAATGCCCCAATAATTTAATGTTAAATTATTGGTAGCATTTTAATTCAAAAAAAGCCTTACAATATTAGTTTTAAGTTCCTGTCATGGATCTACAATAATTTTACACTTATACTTAAATTTGGGGTGTGTGTGTGTGTGAGTTTATTCTACTATACCAGCATAGCATTTAAAAAAGTAAAGGCTACTATAGGAATCCCAATCAGTGGTATTGTAACATCATAGTGTCTAAAATTCTCTCAAAGTATGCAAAACAATATTTTAATTCAATTGAGTCTCTGAAAAGTATATCATGTATTATTTCCTCCCTCATCCTAATTTTATTAGAAATGGCGATATAGCATGGTAGTTATGTGCACAAATATTAGAGCTAGATAAAATCAAGTTTGGATCTAGCTTTTGCTCTTACTAATTGTGTGACCTTGGGCGTGCTATTTCAGCTCTCTGAACCTTATCTGTAAGATAGGGAAGATATTACTCAAGGAGTTGATATGGGGATCAAATCAGATAATGAATGAAGAGGGCTTAGACAGCTCAATGAAGGACAGGCTTTTTATCGTTATTTTTAGTGAAGGAGGGAAGAGTTAAGTGAGAAGTGTCACAAAATACATAATTTAGTTTCCTGGCTGCTAAAACAAATACCATATGATGGGTTGGCTTAACAACAGGAATTTATTGGCTTATGGTTTCAGAAGCTAGAAGGCTTGCTTCCTCCCAGGGTCAGAATCTTCTGGCTGGCCAGCCATCTTTGGGGTTTCTTAACTTTTCCATCACATGGCAGCACAGGTGGCGATGTCTTCCCTTTTCTCCTCTGGACTCTATTGACTTCTAGCTTCTGGCCCTCATCACTACTCTCTGTGTCTGCCTTTTAACTCTACTTATAAAGGACTCCATTAATCCATCTTAAAGCCCAACCTGATTCATTTGGGTCACACCTTAACCAAAGTAACATCTTGAAGAGATCTTATTTACAATGGAGCCATACCCACCAGAATGTGGACCAAAACCAAGAAAGTGTACAAATTGGGGTACACAGCCAATCCACCATACACACTATGAATTGAGAATTACAACTCAAAAAGGAAAAAAAAATACACTCATTTAAATAAGGTATGTAAGCATCCATGAGGGGTCAGAAGACGCAAGTTTTTAGCAATGAATCTCCTAAGGATTTGTTGTGAAACTTCAAGAAAATCATTTAGTGACTTTATGATTCAGTTTCCTCATCCTTCCTTACAGCATACCCATGAACACAAATGTGAATCAAATACCAGAAGGCACTTCTTAAATGTTCTAGTCTGCCTAAGACTCCTCAGACCCTCAGACAGTTCTGGTGCTAGGGTGGTGGATGTATTGGAAACCCCAGTAAAAAGCCTAATTGAGTCCCCCTCCAGCCTAACAATATAGGGGCTAAGACAGATTAAATTTAATTTAGAGCAAATATAATATTTATGCATCTAATGATTGCAAATTCATACAGAGATACAGATTTATTTTATATTTACTCTATAGCCTTGTGTTAAAAGGATTTATAAGGATTGAGGAAGGACATTGCTTGTTCATTGTAGTTGGTGATTAAGCATTTCTGATGGGACATGTGCAGAGAAGTGAGATACTCCTAAATCTAATTGGTACCTTTGAGCAGCTAATGGAGACAAAAAGTGGACATAAAATTCACAGGAATCTAAGGTGATGGCCAAATCTCATTTAGATCCATCTGTTACTTTTATTTGAAGTAAGTGCTATTGGGGAATGCAGCCCATGCTCTGCTGCCGCCTCCACCTACCCTCTAACCAGTGCTGCTAACAAGTGGGCTGGCAGTTGATGGTCGCTGTCAAGCCCCAGGAAGAAAATGCTAAGAAACAGTCAAGAGCCAGCAGCCAGAAGGAGGAGGACAGTTAGTCCTTTGTTATAGAAAGTTGCTAGAGTAGTTGTTCACTGGGAACTAGGGGAACTTTCTCTTTTCCAAATATTATCAGTTTTGGAGTACTCTAACAGGCTAGTATTAAAAGCAACCTCTTAAATTACCCAATCCTTATATCCAGGTTTGTTTTGTTTTGTTTTTGTTCTCCAAATTTGCAACCCAGGAAACCAATGTGAATTCATTGAACACTGAACAAAACAAGCCATCTTAATAAAAAAGTAAAGGAAAAGCCAGGAATTCACCATGAGAGTGCTGTTTCTTTCCAAATAAATTGCATTTGTCAATACTGGCAGTGGACACTGGGGGGCAGTAACACACAATATATGCAAACATCCTAGGAGGCATAGGACAGACTGGGAGGGAGGATTGTGTTCAGATGTCTCCCTGCGCATCATGGTTGTCACAACTCAAAAAATGCTTGGGGGATGAGTTGGAGAGCAAAGAGCAAGGGGCTGGGGCTTCTGCTTCACAACCGTTTTAGGGCTATGATAACCTTAAGGCAGATGTGAGAGTGGCACCATCTGGTGAAGGGACCTGGAAGTGCCTATGGTTTGGAAACGGAGAGCAGAATATGCCCAGAGCTCACTTCCTGGACAACATAGAGCTGGCTCTGGCAGGGCAGATGATGGCACCCAGTCCCCTGGCTTTCCTGTCACTACCAAGCCTTTTTCAGTTTTACTCTGGAACCACAGTGACCTTCATTACTCAGTCAATTGCTCCTGACTTTGCTTTTCTGACTCCGGGGACCTGGGGCAGGAAATTACTAAAGACCAACCAGAAATCAGGAATACTCAGTCCTCACAATTTTGGAACGCTATAGCCATACTTTTACAGAGCTCAGAATAGAAAGTAATCCTGGAGCATCTAAGATACTGTTTATTTGGAAATAAGTATAAGCTGTAGTTTTTTCCTGGAAAGTGGCAAAACAATTGCTGATGATTATATAATGCTTCCTGTGGGTCAGGCACTGTTCAAAACTTATTTAATACTTACAATGACCTTATGAGTTTGGTGCCATTATTGTTCCCATTTTATAAATACTCTGAGGTACAGAGGTTAAAAAACAGCTGAGGGCCAAGTGGGTTTAGCTCAGTGGTTGAGTGCCTGCTTTGCATGTGTGAGGTCCTGGGTTCAATCCTGGTTACCTCTTAAAAAACAAGCAAACAAACAAACAAACAAAAAAAAAACATCACCAAGGACACATAACAGGTAAGCATCAGAGCTGGGATTTGAACCCAGGCAGTCTAGTGCCAGAGTCCACATGCAGCATTGTACTGTAATGCTCTCAAAATGAGACTGCAAGCAAGACAGTGCCATCTATCTGCCTCATAGGATCTAAGCCCTCTCTCAATCAGAAGCAGAGTGGGCATCACCATCCCCAAATCCTCAAGATAGAGGAATGAACAAACATAAGGGGGGAATGCAACTATGGACTAAAGTAGACGTATTATTATTCTAGCAATGGAAGAACTTGTATCATTGATATAAAGGCAGTGGCCACCAGAGGTTCTGAGGGGAGGGAGAGGGAAGAACAGGTGTAACATAGGGCATTTTTGAGACATTGGAATTGTTCTGCATGACATTGCAATGACGGATACAGGCCATTATACATTTTGTTAAAACCTATAAAATTGTGCAGTACAAAGTGTAAAACATGATTTAAATTATAGACCATGGTTAGTAGCAATGCTTCAATATGTGTTCATCAATTGTAACAAAAGTACCACACTAATGAAAGATGTTGTTAATGGGGGAAAGTGTGGGAGGGGGAGGGGTGGAGTATATGGGAATCCTCTATATTTTCGATGTAATATGTAAGTAATCAAAATTCCTTTAAGAATAAAGAAAAAAAGAGAGATGTAAAGTTTCCTTCTGTGAACAAAAGAAAACTTTACTTTGAAATTCAGTAACTGGAAATGGAGTTAAATAATTTGAATACATATATTACAAATTATCTGAGTGAAAATGGTATGTTTTACAGTGAATTCCTTAACTCTTATTTGAAATGTACAATGGAATTTTTGTCATTAATTATTTTAATTCCACTCCCTGGTAACCTGGTTATAGAAACCTTTAAAACAAAAAACAAGCCCCCAAAATAAACCTTTCTGTAACTCTATTAGAAATCAAGCAACTCTAGAGAAGAAATGCATCTTTTTTTTTTTTTAAGTGGTACTAAAAAATGTTTTTCTTTATAAATGGCTTCTATAGACTTGCTTAAGATGCACTCAGGGTGGGGTGACCAGCTGAGTTTATGGGACGTGCACTGAATGCTTCTTGGAATAGAGGCAGGGGGAGCCCTGTGTGAGAAGACAGGGGGCTCAGGGTCCAGATGGGGCAGGCCCCAGGATGCAGGGGTCCCATCAAACTCCCAGGCACCAGGGGCTCCCAAAGAAATGGAAAGCAGGGGAGGAACAAAAGGAAACCAAGGAAAGGGGCTGCAGGCCCCGCTTCCTCGTCAAGTGGAGCCCTCCCTCTCTAGGGCAATTGCTCCCACCTTGACCCCTTCCCTGGTCAATCCCAGAAGGTTCCCTAGAATCACTGCCCCCAAGCTGGTGGGGCCTCTGGGCCCACTGGGAGCTGCAGGTGCTTGGGATGAGCAGGGAGTCCCAGGGGGACAGAGGGTGCATGACCTTCCCCCTCCTCCAAGCCCTCAGTCTCCTCCTTGCTGACCAAGCAGAAACCTTTGTCCTCTGTCACCAATCAAATGCCCACACTTATGCCCCGGCATTAAAGAACTCAGGCCTGGACTTGAGAAGGGCAGAGAAGAAGCATATTCTTTTAAATGATTTTTTTTTTTTAGCATTTGCAATACTCGGTATGGGGTCTAACCAAGAAAGAGAAGGTGTCAAGAAATGCTTACTAACTGGCTGAACAGAATCCTGTTTCAATAAATATTCAAAATAGGTGAAAGGTACATCTACCAGAAGTACTGGTTATATGACATACCATAATAGGTAAACAAATTTTATGAATTTTCTAAAACGATGAAAAATTTATGATAAAATATATCTTAGTCAGTAATGTATTTTTAAAAATCACTGACAGCTTTTTGGTAGATTAGTGCACCTAAGAGAAAAGGGAAAGTAATGAAATGACCAAAATGACAAATTCAGGATACTGATGGGAAGGGAGCTAATACTGTGTGCCAAGCAATATGCCAAGCACATAATTACCTTATTTTAGGTTTTCAAAAACCCTGAGATGTTCTTTTATTATTTGACACATGAGGAAACTGAGGCTTCGGGAGGTCAGGTAACTTTCTTGTCATACTCTTTCCATCACACATCGTATCAATCAGGAATGCTTTCTGCAGTAACAGAATTTGTGTATTGTGTTTTAAAAACAATAGGAATTGTGGAGGCGCCTGGCTGCTGGTACTGGTCCGGAGGCTCAGTGATGTCAGGAGCAATTTGCTGTGATTGTGCTCACCTTTTCATCATAGCTGCAAGATTCAAGGGAGAAAGGGGAGGCAGGTAGCATTTATACCTGAAATCCGTAAGCTTCCCTAGGATCCCCATAGCAGACTTCTACTTACATCTCATTGGCCAGAACAAGGTTAGGTAGGAGTCTGGGAAGGGGTTGGGCCAGCCAATGAGCAGTGTCTTTGAATGCTATCTTACAGTAGATTCCTGTCAAGCTCTCTCCAGAGAGCGGTGGCTAAATGGCCAAGCAGCTGCTCAGATCTCATCACCAGGGGTCAGGTCGCCTGAGTTGTGAAGTGCATCTGGGCTGCTCGGTTACCCTTCCCCCTGCCAATTCAGCCTGGCCCAGATGTCACAGAAAGGACATGCTGTTAAGTGCTGCTGCCACCTTCGTGTGTGCCCTGAATCCCTGGTCTGTAGCTCAGTGCCCTAGGGCTGTGGGCACCTGGGGTTCTCTTTTTCTTATTGTTGGTTTTCAAGTGGTCATAGAAAGAGCATCAGGCAAAGAGTCAGACAATTTGGATTCTAGACCCAGTTTTGTCACCTACTGAGAGACCTGGAATAAGTCACTTTAAGCCCTATGAACCTTTATTTTTTATCTTTACAGGGTGCTGATTTTCTTGTCTCTTTGTCAGGACTGCAAGTACTAGTATGTACTCTGAAATCTCCGTGGTCTTGTATCACATAAAGTTTATTACTGTTTCTAGGTGCAAAGGGCCCCTCTTAACCCAAGGATTTCCATATCCATCTTGGAATACGAGGCAGCAAAATCCCACAGGGCTGGGGCTGTGCTATTCTTATCTTTACGTCCCTAGAACTAGCACAATATATGGCACTTGGTAGGAACTTGTGACAGTTTGAATTTGGTGAATCCCCCCCCAAAAAAGATTATGTTTTTGAACTAATCCATTCCTGTGGGTGTGGGGCCTATGTCAGTGAGGTGTGACTCAAGTAGGGTCTCCGCCCTCCTCCTGGAGCTTTATATAAACGGAGGCACAGAGAGAGACACACAGACAAAAGAAGCTGCCATTTTGATGCTGTCAGGTGAGAGAGCAAGGAGAAAGTGAGAGAGGACTCCAGATTCACCTACAGCTGCAGAAAGGCAGAGATGCCCTAAGAAGCTAAGAGAGTTCCTAGAGTCTGGAATCAGCAGAGCAGAGACATGGAAAGGGTCCCCCGAGGGGCTGGCCCCACAGAGCAGCTCAAGGCTGAGGAGAGGAGGCCTGCCATATGCCTGAGAGTTCACAGCTGAACTCAGAAAGATAGCTGAGCAGCCAGGACTGAAAGAGGAGGCCCAGAAAGAGACAAGCCCTCTCTCTGCCTGGCTGCCCGTAGCTGAGCTCCAGGAGATGGTAGATTCTGGAGGGGAATCCCGGCAGAGACCTTGGCAGAGATCGGCTGCCATCTTCCCCATGTGGCAGAACACTAGGATCACCAGTAGCTGACTTTAGTAAGAAAGCATCTCTGATGGTGCTTTGATTTGGACATTTCACGGCCTTGGAACTGTAAGCTTTTACCCTAAATAAAATCCCCATTTTTAAAAAGCCAACCCATTTCTGGTGCTTTGCATGGACAGCCCTGTGGCAAACTAAGACAGAACTCAATAAATGTTTACTGAATGAGTGGGTAAGTGGATGAATAACTGGATGAATAAAAAATGAAGGGATGATTCTAAAAGAACCAAACCCAGGCCCTTTAGCTCTGCCTTCATTCTTAACTACCTGCTGGAGGTCACTGCCAAAATATTTTGCAGTGCCCCAAAGTCAACCTTACTCCAAGATATGGTAACTCTCACCTTCCCCACAAAACATGGGGACTTCTTCTTTCTGCTAACAGCATCTCTCTTCTCCATTCTCAACATCCTATTATTTGGAAATCTTTGGATTCTACTTCTGTGATGTTTATGCACAAGATAAACCACAGCCACCATGGAATTTTGCAAAGGGCTGCACCTGGTTATAATACTTGACCTTCTTTCATAGTATCGATGGGGCAGCAAGGCCTTGTTTCTGTACTTGAAATGGTTTGATCAGGATCTCGCTCTGAGGCAGAGATTGGTCTGGATGTTCTTGGATGTCTTAGTTTTCCCAGGCTTCTATGACAAATACCACACAATTGGTTGGCTTAACAACAGGAATTTGTTGGCTCATGGTTTAGAAGACTAGAAGTCCAAAATCAAGGTATTGACAGAGCTTGCTTTCTCCCCCCAGAACTGTAGTGTTCTGGTGCTGACTTGTCTCAACCCTTGGGGTCCCTTGGCTTGCATCTCTGCCTCCTGTCACATGGCGATATCTCTCTCCCGTGTCTCTTTCCTGGTTCCTGCTGACTTCCGGCTTCTTCCTGTGTGGCCTTCTCTGACTGTGTCCCAATTTCTTCTGCTTGTAAAAGATGCCAGTCATATGGATTACGGTCCACCCGGATCCAGCTGGGTCACACCTTAACTAAAAATAACATCTTCCAAAGATCCTCTTTATGTGGGTTCACACCCATAAGAGTTCAGATTAAGAACATGTTTTTCACTGGAGCACATGATTCAATCTACCACACATCCCATCTTAGATGCCCCTGCCTATGTGGCTTTTATTTTTTATTTCAAGCATTGTCAGCAGTAGACTTGAGAGTTTATATTTTCTGCACTAAAAAGCTAGTGAGTTAGAAAATGATAGTGCATGTTCAAATAAAGCACTGAAAAATTAGGTCACTCGGGTTGGATTGGGGCTTCCTTTGAATTCACTCTGTTTGTGTTTGTATAGTCATTTTTAATAACAGTTTTGTTGATATATAATTCACATGCCATTCAATTCACCTATTTAATGTGTGTAATTCAATAGCTTTAAGTGTATTCACAGAGTATACAAGCATCACCACAATGTATTTTAGAACATTTTCATCACCTTCCCCCCAAAAAAACTCATGCCCATTGGCAGTTACTCCCCTTCTCTCCACCCCACACTCCCACTCAGCTCTATGCAACCACTAATCTGCTTTATGTCTCTATAGATTTCCCTATCTGACATTTCATATAAATGGAATCATTATACTAGGTGGCCTTTTGTGTCTGGCTTCTTTCACTTAGCATAATGTTTACAAGGTTTATCTATATTGTATCATGTATCAGTACTTCATTTCTTTTTATGGGTGACTAATATTCCATTGTATATATATATACCACATTGTTTATCCATTCATCTGTTGATGGACATTCGGGTTGTTTCCACCTTTTGGCTATTATGGATAATGGTGTTATGAACACTTGTATACAAGTTTTTATGTGGACATATGTTTTCATTTCTCTTGGACATATACCTAAGAGTGGAGCTGCTGGGTAATATGGTAATTCTATGTGCAACCTTTTGAGGAACTACCAGATTATTTTCCAAAGTGGCTGCACCACTGTATGGTCATTTTAACTTGTACCATTATTAGCAACATAATAGAGATGGGAATTTAAAGTGAGAGTGCTAATAGGCTTAACATTATAGACATGTGTGATAGTTGGTTTCTTGTGTCAATTTGGCCAGGTAATGGTGCCCAGTTGCTTGGTCAAGCAAACACTGGCCTAATTGTTACTGTGACTTAAATCATCAGTTGATTGCATCTGTGGATGATTACATCTACAATCAACTGAGGAGTGTGCCTTCAGCAATGAGAGAAGTCTCACCCAATTATTTGGAGGCTTTAAAAGGAGAAATGATGATTTCATCAGTCAGAAGAGAGAATTTTCATCTCTCCTTTAGCTAGCCAGCTTCTCCTGGGGAAATCACTGAAAACCTTCATAGGAAGCTTGCAGCCTGCCCTATGGATTTTGGACTTTGCACCCCTATAATCATATGAGACAATTTTTATAAAATCTTATAATATTTACAGGTATCTCCTGTCAGTCCTGTTTCCCTAGACAACCTTCACTAATACAACATATAAAAAGAGAAACTATTTTATCTAATTTAAGTACTGTGCATTTAGAATTTCTGTCCAAGTCACTACTAGCAAATCTTCCAGGAGACAGGATCACATTGTGCCATCTAGCCTTGTCCATGGCAGAGATGGGGTACCTGGTTAAAGAGCCCTGCATTTAAAGTCACTTTCACCAGAATGTGGTCTCGAGCCATCAGTCTTCTGTCCTCCTTCGTGCTCTTTGCTAGGATCCTGGCACGCACCGCCTCTGCCCAGTGACTTGGGAGGGCCTCTAGTCTCATTCCCTCCCTGGAACCAACACTCAGCCCAATCTTGTGGCTTTTTTCCATAGTGGGTGGCTGTGGGAGAAAATTATATCACAGAGACAACATCGTGACCTTTTCACAGAATGAGACAGAGAAAGAGAGAGAAGGAGGACCAGAGAGAGAAGTCCTTGGCAGCAAGAAAGCAGTACTATGCCGAGACTAGGGCATCACCCCCAGGGTGATTACGGAGGGAGGAGGAGAAAAATCCACTTTTATGACCTTAAGATTTTAGATTGTTATGTTTCAGAATTCTGGATACATAAACTATAAATGCCATACTCTGGATTTAATTATGCTGCCCTGGTTTCACAGCCTAAAAAAAATAAAGAAACAACTATCACTGTCAGTTTGAGCTTAACCTTTATTTAGACTCTATATATCTCACCTCTAGAGATACTGAAATTAAATAAGTTTCTTATTTTAGCAAAGAGGAGAAAAATGTTTCTTTAATAGTTCTGAAAGCCTCTTAAAACAGTATTGGCAGTCACTCATATCTGTTTCTTCTTATGAAGATTTAAGCTTCAGTGGACACAGTTTTATTAAAACTAAGTTTAAAAAAGTACACAATGTTAGAAATAGAGGCAAAGCACCTAGGGAAATTGAAGCCCAGAGAAATTAAACTTGTGGCTCAGAGGAGGAGCAGCAGCCCTGAGGAACAGCGCCCTGACTCTCAGTCCAGTGTTCTTTGCATAAGCATCCCACCTTGACCCTGACTGAGGTTGGGGCTGTGGGGAAGGAGTCTGCTAGCCAGCATGCCAGCTGGCATGCTCCAGTGCTGAGCTGTGTGCCAAGCACACGATAGGGCTCACGGCAGCCCTTACAATACAAGGCAGTAGGATAGGAATTCCAGGTTCTTGTATTAGACCATCAGCTTTGGGGGCTGATTCTGGCCCAGAGGATGCCTTTGTGCAAATTAGAAAAATCCAGCATTCCTCAGGTGGGGGAAGCCCGTGCCAGGTCTTGAGAGTGGCACACAGGCTCAGTCTCAAACTCCGTTTGTGCCTGGGAACTCCTGTACCCAACTGTGGCAGTTTGATATTATTTATGAATTCCCAAAAGAGGTATAGATTATGTTCGTAAACTGGTCTGTTCCTCTGGGCAACTCTTTGATTGTATTAGATTCAGCTGAGATGTCTGATTAAATTAAGATTAGGGCTCTGATTGAACCACGATATTAGAGTGCAACTCAGAGTTGACTCCCAGGCCCTTGGTGGGCTGATAAAACAGACTCTCACATGGAAGTAGATTCACAAAGAAGTAGAAACACAGAAAAAGACACAGCAGAGGAGAGAACTTGGTTTTTGACACTGGAGTCCCTGGGGAGAGATGAGACATTTGCCTGATAGTTTACAGCTGACCTTGCGAAGAAAACAGAGCAGCTGAGAAGCCCTAAGAAATGAACGTTATGCCAGCCTAGAGATGACATCAGAAGATGCTGGAACCACGGAGCCTTAAGAGGGAAGCTGAACCCTTGCAGACGTCGCCCGCCATCTTGCATCAACACGTGGCAACAAACTTTGGGTGAGTACCTTGAGTTGGGCTCTTTAGGGCCTTGTGACTGTAAGCTTCTACCCCAAATGAACACCCTTTATAAAAGCCAACAGAGTTCTGGTACTTTGCATCAGCACCCCTTTGGCTGACTAATAAACCAACCCATGCAAACCAACAGCTGTAAGGACAGACAATATCATTAGCCTTTCAAAGAAGCTCACTTTTCTTCATCTATAAAATGGGGACAACATTAAAAATAAGAATTCTCCAGTATGGTTTTGTGATGATTGAATGTACTCATATTGGTGAAGGTACTTTGAAAACCAGAAAGGATTAGCACAGGCTAATTATTTCAAATGCTTGTGCATGCAGGCACACGTGTGCACACACACACACACATATCTTTTGCCATTTTTATATGCCTAGGATGGCAAGTTCTTCAAGTCCTATAGCCTAGTAAATGAATCCTTGTAACCAGCAAAATGCCTCTGGTTTTCAGTATCAGAGAGATTCTGAGGCAATGTCTCAGCAAAAGTTAAGCAAAATGAAATTTATCCACTGATCCTATGTTTCTTGGACCTTGCTATATACTTGACTCATCAGAACTTAAACATTATAGAGACCCAGGCCCTATGTATGCCAGAGATTATGATTCAATTGATTTGGTAGGTGTGGGGGTCGGTGGAGGAGGCAGCCATAGCTAGTTTTTAAATCAGACCAGGTGATTTTAATGTGCAGCTGGGGTTCAAAAAAACTAGTCTTTATCCTCTGTTAGCCCTCTTAATTCCTGGTTCCCTCCAAGCCCTGTGATGCCAGGTGATATGCTTAGAGCTAATATGATTCCTGTAGGTATAAACCTATTTTATGTGGGAACTTTTGATTAGATTACTTCAGTAAGGTGTGACCCAGGGTGGGTCTTAATCCTCTTACTGGAGTCCTTTATAAACTGGATAAATAGGGAGAGACAGAAAAAAAGCCACAAGAACAGAGAGACGGCCACAGGAGCTGAGAGAGAGCCACGAAGCCAGAAGATGTGGGCAACGGAGCCTGGAGGAGAAGGCAGAGACTGGCAGATGCAGCCATGTGCCTTGGCAAGCAATAGAGGAGTCCAGGATCATCAGCAGCCAGACTTCAAGGAGGAAAGTATTGCCTGATGGAGCCTTGATTTGGACATTTTCACGGCCTCAGAACTGTAAACTTTTAAGTTAATAAATCCCCATTTAAAAGGCATTTCTGATATATTATCTTCCTTTGCAGTTTTTAGCAAACTAAAACACCAGGCAATGTTGCAATCAGCCACTTTCAGTCTTCCCCTGTTGCTGCTGGAAGCCTAGTCACTTGGTCTGCCTTCCTGTGATTGAGGACAGATTAGATCATATACTTTGATCTATAATTAAATAAAGGGCCAGGAGCCATTTTGGACTGCAGCCACCCTTATCTGAAGAGATAGAGTGATCCACTAAAGATACAAATGCTGTCTTAGAGACAGAAGATCCCATATTGCCCTCTGTAAGGAGTGCTAGCCTCTGGTTGTGTCCAGGACTGCAGAGCTGGGATCAAAAAAAGTGTGTGCTCGTGAGGACCCTGACAGCCAATAAACCCTCATCTCCTTTGGGGGGTGCCTAATGGTTCTTTTGGAATGTGTTCTTTTATTTAAAATTATTAAATGTCCTCTTTTGGAAGATTATGTTTGGCATTAGATCAGGACCTAATCCCTTTGCAGTTCATGCTTTTGAAGATGGTAAGCTTAGCATTAGAGTTAGAGTTAGAGGTATTATGCCTATTAAACTCCCATTTCTAGATGAATCTGTGAACCAAGAAAATGATACACCAACTAGAAGAACTCACCTGGTCACCCTAAAGAAGGGTCTAGAGAGCTTCCACACCCACTATCTGGAACCAATAGGTAGTTTGGGCTCCACATGCATTAGAAGTATGGGGCTAGTTATACTAGAGAAGGGCTTGGGGATCAGATCACAACTTGAGGAAGACCCTACCTCTCCAAAGCCCAGAATCCAACCAACAGAGTGCAAATCCCGGCCCTGCTGCTACTCTCTGTATGGCTGCAGGCAGGTTGCTTTAACTCTTTGTGCCTCTGTTTCCTCATCTGTAAAATATAGATAATAACACTGCCTCATAGAATTATAGTAAGAACTATAATAGTACCTCTTAAAATTAATGTGAGTAAACTATTAAGCACAGTGCTTGGCACATAGGAACTACTCAATGAATACTTATTCTTACTTTTATTATTAATATCAAAATGTTTTATAATAACTGCATTCGAGTTCAGGGATGCTGAGATGGTGCATCCCTCTCCCATTTATCTGTTATAATAGCTAAGAACCATCTACCAAGGCCCAGGGTAATGCTATAGTCAGATGGGGAGGATGGCTCCTCCTATGGAGAAGGGGTTCAACAAGTAGACCCAAGAGTCCAGACAGTTTATCCATGATGACCACAGCCAGATAACTGTGGGAAGAACACAGTTTCAAGCAAGCTACTCTAAGGTGGAGCAGCTTCACAGCCCACTTCTGCTCCAGAATTCCATGAGGCACACACTACTGAACCTATAATTACAAGAAAGCTGTTTGGACCTGCACTATCAGTTGAACAACTGTAGGGGCTTCATTCTATCAACAAATAACTACCCAAAAAGGTGGTTATTGAACACCTACTATTTTCCAGGCCCTGTAGCAGGCAGTGGAGATATGGTAGTAAGTCCAAACCAGGCACAGTCCCTTCCCTCATGGGGGTTCCATCCTTGGAAAATTCCAAGAGAGGCAAGAGGCAGCAGAGTTTCCCACCTCCTCCCCTTCCAACCACTTTTTATCCCTAGGTAAATGCTTTTTTTTTTTCCAAAGCCCCAGCCAGGCCTTAGCCTTGTCCTTTAAATAACATTGGGACAAAAACGCCTATTATGGAATAAAAGACAAAGGAAATTTAAAGAGGTTTCTGAAATCAAAACCCACAAAAGTTGTTCTAACCAGATTTCCCTTCCCTGTAAAGCTTTGGAGACTAAACTGCATCCCCACCAGGCTTCCATTCTCTGTGGGTGCTCCCTTGGTTCATCACCCACTGCCCTACTCCCTACCTACCCCAGCCTGCCCTTTCTCCAACATTGAATGTGTGATGTAGCTGGGAGGAAGGGTCAGCAAACAATCCTACTCTCATTTCCATTTTAAAAAGCAAAACCAAAGAACCATGTAAACAAGCTGTATTAGTCAGCCAAAGGGGTGCTAATGTGAAATACCAAAAATGAGTTGGTCTTTATAAAGGGTATTTATTTGGGGTAGAAGTCCACAGATACCAGGCCATAAAGCGTTAAGTTTTTTCTCACCAAAGTTCATTGCCACGTGTTGGAGCAAGACAGCTGCCGACGTTTGCCAGGGTTCAGGCTTCTTGTGTTCCTCTCTTCCTGGGGCTGCGTTTCTCTCCAGGCTTAGCTCTTCTGGGTCCTCCACAAGGTCAGCTGTAGACTATCAGGCGAACGGCTCACTTCTCTTCTTCTGGGGCCTTTTCTCCAACATCAAAACTGCTTCTCAAAAACTGCCTCAACTCTGTTCTTGCCATGCCTTTTATATTTGATTCCCCACCCACCAAGGGGTAGGGCTCAACGCCCTACTGACGTTCTGTGGACCTACTGTTCTCATCCACAAAATCCTCAAAAGAGTGGTCTACATTCCCTGACTCCAATTTTTCAGCACTCATTCTCCCTTCTATCAACTCCAATCTGGTGTCTACCCACTTAGTTCCACCCAAGATACATTTACCAAAGCCATCAATTACCAGCAGGCAATCAAAAAAGGTAACTTTTATTTTTAAGTGGCATTTTCCTTTTTAATGAAGTATAATGAAAACTATAGAAAAGTATAAAGCATAAGTCTACAGCTTGCTGAATTTTCAGAAAGTGAACACATCCATTTAACTATCACTCGGGCTGAGAAATAGGACATTTTCAGCCTCTTGGAAACCTCCTTTATGCCCCTCTCCCAGATCACCAGTATTCTTATATACCAACACGGATTAATATTACCTGTTTATGAACTTTATAATATTAAGAATATACAGTATGTGCTCTTCTGGCTTCTTACACTCAACATTATGTTTGTGAGATTCAGTTATGAATATATTTCAGTATGCATTCTATTGATAAATTGGGTTGTTTTTCATTTCTGGCTATTATGAATGATGTTGCTATGAACATTCTTGTACATGTCTCTACATGTTCATATGTATGCATTTCTCTTGGTTATATAACAAGGAGTAGAATTGCGGGCCAAAGGGTATGCATGCAGAAATTGCCAAAGAGTTTTCCAAAGTGATAGCACCAGTTTACTCTCTCACCAGTAGTACATACACGTTCCAAATACTACATGTTCTCACCAACACATTTATTTTTTATACTTTTTAATGTTTGCCATTCTGTCAATTTTAAGTGGCATCCAGTTGTGCTTTCATTCCACAAATAAATACCAAGGCTGAGTACATTTCCAAAAGCTTGTTGACTATTGGATACCTTCATAGATGATGTGCTCATTCAAGTCTTTTGCTCATTTTTGGAAATTCTATTTTCCCTCTTTTTTATATTTATTTGGAAGAGAACTTTACATTTTCTGAATACATCCTTTATCAGATTTGTGAATTGTAAAACTCTTCTTCTAATTTATAGTTTGCCTTTTCTTTCTTGCATTGGTTTATTTTGATGAAAAACTATCTTTCCATTTATTTAAGTCTTCTTTAATTACTCCCAACAGTGTTTATAACTTATTTTGGAGGTTATCTACATCATTAATTGGATTTTTCCTGAGGTTTTTAGTCATTTTTGATGTTATTAAACATGGTATCTTTTTAAAAAGAGTTTCACTGTTTATTTTTGGAGTAGAACTATAAATTGATGTTTGCATGTTAACCTTGTATTGTCCATATTTCTAAATTCACCTATTAATTACAAGAAATATTAATTTTTCTAAAGAGTTTTTATTTTCTAAGTTTACAATAATGTAATCTGTAAATAATTAAAGTTTTATTTCATATTTTCCAATCCTTATTGTCTTTTATTTCTTTATTTTGCCTTTTGCACTGGCTAGTAGAACCTCCAAGAAAATGTTGAGTAAAAGTAGTGATATCAGGAATTCTTGTATCATTCTTAATCTCAGGGGGAAAACTTTCAACATATCCCCAAGTATGGTATTTGCTCAATATTTCTGTAGCTAATATTTATCAGAATAAAGTTTCCTCCTATTCATAGTTTGATAATATTTCTAATTATGAAAGAACTAATGTGAATTCATTGAAATGATTATATGATTTTCTCCTTTTTGTCTATTAATATGACTGATTAATTTTTGAATGTTAACCCAACCTTGAATTCCTGGAATAAACCTACTTTGGTGGTCTTGTATTAGCCTTTGCTAGATTTGATATACTAATATTTTGCTTAGGATGTTTTGCATCTATGTTCATGAGAGAGGTGGACTTGTGATTTCATTTTGTGAAATGGTCTTGTCAGGTTTGGATATCTTGGTCATCTCAGCCTCACAGCATGTGTTGGGAAATGTCCCTCTTTTTTGTCTTTTGGAAGAATTTATGTAAGACAATTTGGAATTACTTCACCAGTGATGCCATAGGAACCTGAATTTTTATCAGACAGAAGTATTAATAAAGGATTTGATTTCTTTAAGATATACAGTACTCTTCATACCACTAGGCAATGGGGAAAATATAGAATGAGACAACTCGATCAAGTCAGAGTTTTAGACATTCACTCTGGCAGTATTGCAGAGGGTGTATGAAGGCAGGCAACATTGGACAGAGAGACCAGTCAGGGAACTGTAAAAACAGTTGTTTGTTGAGATCAGTACTAGGCAGTGGCAGAGAGCTGGAGAAGATGAGACAGGTGAAAGTAAATATTTAGTTCTTTTTTTAAGAATTGATTTGGAAAAGAGAGTATTAAGGTAAGGATGGTCTATTAAAAGTCTGAATTTACAGTATTTTCTTTACTTCCATAAGGAGAATTAGAGAGCAGATACATTTCAGAAGGTCCTTAGCCACCTGATAACTAAGACATCACAACATCATTTATTCAAGATACTAAACAGGAAGAGGATATCAAAACTAGTCATTTTTACTTTACGGAAACGGATATTCAAACATAGTATTATTATTATTCCTTGACTGCCGATTAGAGGTGGTTAGGGTAAACTGTAAATCCATGGTATATCCTTTCCATCACCCTTTTATCTCTTCTTGGTTTCCTTTCAACACTTTTCAATGTGAGCACAGTGCTTGGTACTTAGGAACTACTCAATGAATACTTACTACTTTCATTATTAATATCAAAATATTTTGTAATAACTGGCATCCTCACCTGGGCCCTGTCCATGATTTGACAGGTTCCAGGAAACATGGTCATTGGAAGCAGGATGAGTTAAGAGGTGTCATCTGAAAATCCCTCCTATAATTTTCCAGGGGAGGAGAAGAAAGAGGAAAGCGGGCATCAGGAAGAAAAGCTAAGAACAGAGATAACATTAACCAGAAATGGCTAAGAGATTGGTTGAGAGTGAAGGTAACATAAGTGGTAAGAATGCAGTAAGCCATGTGAGAGGTGAGGAAAAGATATTCAAAATTTAATTCTGCCAATGTTGGCTTTCTATGAAGATTTTTTTTTGTACATGGGCTTTGTCGTGTTTTACATTAAGATTATTTAAAGAGTCCTTATGAGCCAGAGAGTTCCCTCCCAGTATCTGGTTTTGCCAGGTTGTAACTTGGCTTTTCAGTTCCCCAGTATCTCATGTTATCTTACTTTCTTCCTAGGCCTTGATCACACCTTATTATTATTATTATTTTGGTAATTGGTTGATATTAATTTATTATGAAATAAAATATGGCCTCCTAAGGAGTTAACTTTCTGATGGGGAAAGTATACACACACATAATTTCACAACTATTTATGCTAATGAGGGGGAAGTACAACCAAAAGGACTTTAAGTTTGGGCACAAATGGCAGGACAGTTGAGATATTTTAGAGAAACAAGTTTCCTCAGGATTTTGCCACAAGGATGCTGACTTTGGCATAGAAATACTTTGAGATTTTTCACCCAGGTCTAAGAAGCAACATTAGTATAGCGTTGTGTCAGTAGGAAGGCCAGTATTAGCATTGTCCTTGGCAAGCAGTTAGTAATTTATAAAAAGCAGACGTTGGGTTTTCAGGACACTTCATCTGTTAAGTGTCAACAAAACACAGCTGAGGTTGCAGATGTGTCAGCAAGGATGTCAAGGAGGAACTCAGAGGGTCAAATCCTCTGGGTTTTGGCTTGTTTAGCTTGCATGGTGTTCTTAAAGTGTCATATGGTTTGTTCTGTTTGGCTGATTGGAGAGCCATTTGGGTTCAGAACTAAAAGGGTGCAAGTCAGGAAGAAGGCAGTTTATGATTGGGGACCAACTTACTAATACCATCCAGAAGTACCAGTTCAGATCATTGGAAGCCTGGAAGCCTCCACACGCATCCGTTCCCATAAGCAGCTCTGGCTAGATTTATTTTTTTTAAATGCAACTCTCTAGTGTTTCTCAATATGTCATTTTCCCTAAGAATCACCTGATGCTTGTTAAAATGCAGATTCCTGGGCCCCACGCACAAAGATTTAACTACTACAATGTGGCGCTGGGCCCAGAAAGTTGCATTTTTATAAGCACACCAGGTATTCCATAATCAGGCGGTTTGTGGACCATATTTTCAGAAATGCTGCCTTAAAGTCTTCCATGCACCCCAGCTCTCTAATCAGTGTGGGAAGGGCCATGATTTAATCTACTTCCAAAGAAGGGGGCCTGGAAGTAGTTTTTTCCTCCTCCCACATTCAATCTGCCATTCCTTCTGCCACTCTGTTTTAACATTTTCTTTATGTTTGTACCCTTTTTCTCAAGCTCCTCACCCAAAATCATTATCTAAGCTTAAGCCATCTCACACGTGGGTTTCTGTGATGGCCATGCTTTAAGTGAGCCTCAATCAGGGTGTACAGCAGAGCTGTGCATCTGAGTAATTTGGGCCACAACCTTCCTTTGACCTCATCTACCTGACTAACTCAGTTTGCTAGGTGGCAAAATGGCGATAAAAGGCCAGGCCTTAGGTGTTAGGTCCATTTTTTGAAATTTTGAATTACCAGTATTTGTATGAGGAAATTTCACATAAAATCCAGATTTCTGGCTATTCTTAAAATAACAGAAAATCTGATCATCCTGGCCAGTGCTCCCTAGGGGCAACAGTCAGCTGCAGTAGAGTAGAGGCTCTTTCCTTGAGAAGGGGCACATGTTGTAAAGACAAGGAAGCTAAAGTGTCAAGGTCCTGTTCTTCCAGGGCCCTCTACTTAATTTTGTATTTGTAATTTTGCATTCTTTTTTCTTAAAGAGGCATCTTTTGAATGCATCTTAAAGAGGCATCCAAAACTGTATGTGATTTAGACTATCTGCCACTCTGCCCTATGTGCTACTGACCCTGAAGTCAAGGACTAGTTACTGTTTATTATCAGACTTGCCATTTAGATTTTCTTAAACTAGAGAAATTTTTCTTCACTCATAGGTCTATAAAAACAAAAGACAAACTAAGAAGGCCTCGTATTTCAGGAAGAAAGGGAGTGTGGTGGCTCGGAATTATGTACCCCAGAAAAATATGTTCTTAATCTTAATCCATTTCTGTGGGTGTAAACCCATTGAAATAGGACTTTTAGATAAGTTTACTTCAGTTAAGGTGGGACCCACTGAATCAGGATGGATCTTAACCTTATTACTGCAGACCTTATAAAGAAGGCCACAGAGAGAGAAGCCATGGGGAGGAGTCAGAAGCTTAAAGTCAACAAGACCCTGTGGAGAAAGGAGAAGACACTGCCACATGCATTGCCACGTGATGGAAAAGCCAAGTGTCAAGGATGGATGGCACAAGCCCCAGAATGCCATAGTCTTTGGGAGAAAGCATTGCCTTGATGATGCTTCAATTTTGGTCTTCTTTTAGCCTCAAAACTGTGAACCAATAAATTCCTGTTGTTTAAGCCAACCCGTTGCATGGTATGTGTTTTAGCAGCCAGGAAACTAAAACAGGGAGAAAGCCTATTTCTTCTCAGATGTGATCTGGCCTCCTTCACTCATTGATGTTACCTGTGTGGCACTTGGTCATTTGATTTCATGATCCCTGCATCTATCTCTGCTCCCACAATTTGTGATTCCTTAAATTCCCTATCATTTGTACAACCTTTTCTACAAAGTCATCAAGCTTGCTTTCCTCTTCATTTCTGCAAAGATGCATTTAAATCACATCAATTTAATCCTCATTTGGTGACATGTGAATGCTAAGAAGGAAAAGAAAAGTGAAGCTGCCCACAGAAAGAGAATGCCCTATACACCTTGCTCTTTTAGAATGGAATGTCCTAAGGGAAAAGGACTGGATCTTCTGTGTTTTTGCTGTTTTTTGCAGGCATGGCTAAATTCTCTCTGAGCATTCAGTAAGTATTCATTGACACTGATGCTATGACATGTATAGGATAGCTTCAAGGCATATGTTCTCCAGTTAACTTCTAGGATATATTTTTCCTATATTGGTCACTGCTGATCCCACAGTATTAGAGCACTGTGAAAATGGAAATATTTTTGTTGCAAAAGCATAAAAGCTACTATTTGCTTTACTTCAATATTTCTTGCATTGTTCATAATGCTGTTTTAAAGCCTCATTTTTTACTCTAAAGATTGTTAAGGATTTGGTGACGTTTTCTGTGAATTTATTACTCAGCAAGAGTCATGTCTCTGTTTCTCCCAGGGAATGGAGGAGAAGCAGCATGCATTATAGATCATCTGGCAGGGAGTCTTCCCAAGTGATTCATTTGAAGCTTAGCTTAGCACTCGCTTTTGCACTGGCTGTTAGCAGCTCCTCTTTTCAGATAACATCTTATTAAAGGTGATAGTTTTATCAAACACAGTATCAAATGATAATGTAAAAATAAGACAAAACATAAACAAAAGTACATTTTGTTGAATGTGTTGTTTATTTTCTAATTTTTCCTGGTGTTGGAGCAAAGAGAATGAGATTATTTACTCCAAGCCATAATTGACAAAAATGATGGGTTCAGAGCCAGTGCCCACGAGGCCAGCATGGACATCCATGGGTCATGACTGTGGAACTTGAAAGAGGTCGATTATTTAATGATATTATTAATGGTACTAGCCTAATTGTTTAGTAGTTTCTCCTTTTAGTTATATTTTGGCTACATAACTGGTAATCTAATATTTTTCTCTAATTTAAAAACAATTTCTAAACCTCCAGTATTCTTGTTAGGCACTATAAACACAC
Organism: Cabassous unicinctus; assembly: GCA_029593785.1. Classification (NCBI taxonomy): domain Eukaryota; kingdom Metazoa; phylum Chordata; class Mammalia; order Cingulata; family Chlamyphoridae; genus Cabassous; species Cabassous unicinctus. The sequence continues at coordinate 459 of JAQZBX010040923.1, read as the reverse complement.
TTTCTGATTTTTCTCCAACTAAGAATAAAGCGATTTCTTGGATAACAACACTGTTTTTTTTACTGGTAGTCACTGAATAAAAACTTTTCATTAGATAACAATTTTTTTTTAGCCATATCATCAATGGCATATTGTATATTTTTTCAAACTTTGCTTTGAATCTACTAAACTTCTTGCATTACATAGGAAAGAGGAAGCTCTTTCCTGAGAAAGCGAACATTTTGGTGACCACCAGTGAATCTCATAGCTTTATTTTATGTAATCACTGAATTACTTAAAAGCAGCCTGGAACTTTTGGTTCCAGTGACAGTGCACAAAGAAATTTGGGTCAACCTTCCGCTGAGAACACCTAGTAGTGCTGCACAAAATATTTTTATAAATCTGTTTCAAGGCATTGCTGACTTCAGTCAGGAAAAAACTACCAGGCCATGCTTTTGTGAAAAGATGGAAATCCAGAGT
>JAQZBX010040922.1:0-22516 GCA_029593785.1 Cabassous unicinctus | reverse complement strand
CAAAAATATAATTGGATCATGCCTGTAATCTGATCTGTTAATCTGGGCATGATTGAATTATGATTAGGGCGTTGGCTGGGCCATGTCAGTCAGTAGGGCATTGAGCCCCACCCCCTGGTGGGTGGGGAATTGAATGTAAAAGGCAAGGCAAAGAACAGAGGAGAAGCAGTCTTTTGAGAAGCAGTCTTTTGAGAAGCAGCTTTGATGTTGGAAAGAAGGCCCCAGGAGAAGAGAAGGGAACCGTTCGCCTAATCACCTACAGCTGACCTTGTGGAGGAAACAGGAGCTAAGCCCGGAGAGAAACGCAGCCCCAGGAAGAGAGGAATCCAAGAAGCCGGAACCCTGGGCAAATGTCGGCAGCTGTCTTGCTCCAACATGTGACATTGGACTTTGGTGAGGGAAGAAACTTATGCTTTATGGCCTGGTCTCTGTGGACTTCTACCCCAAATAAATACCCTTTATAAAGACCAACTCATTTTTGGTATTTCACATTAGCACTCCTTTGGCTGACTAATACAGATGGGAAAAGGAAAATTCATAAGTATAAGGGGATTAAACAACACACTTTTAAATAATCAGTGTGTAGAAGCAGAAATTGCAAGAGAATTCAGCAAATATCTTGCGTTGAATGAAAATGAATATACAACATATCGAAACCTCAGGGAACACTGCAAAGGCAGTGCTGAGGAGGAAATTTATAGCCCTCAATGCTTACTTTAAAAAACAACAAAGCTAAAATTGGAGACCTAACTGCACACTTGGAAGAACTAGAAAAAGAACAGCAAACCAGTCCCAAACCAAGCCAAAGGAAATTAGTAGAAAGCTCAGAGCAGAAATAAATGAAATTGAGAAAAAAAATAGAATCAACAAAAACAAAAGTTGGTTCTTTGAGAAGATCAACAAAATCAACAAACCCTTAGTTAGACTGATAAAGCAAAAGAGAGAAGGTACAAATAAGTAAAATCACAAATGAAAGGGAGGACATTACCAGTGACCCTGCAAAATAAGAGGAATCATAAGAGGATTTTATGAACAACTGTATGGCAAAAAAACAAGTAAATATAGATGAGATGGACAAATTCCTAGGAACACAAGAATGAGCTACACTGACCCTAGAAGAAATAGAAGATCTCAACAAACCAATCATAAGTGAAGAAATTGAAACAGTCATCAAAAACATTCCAAAGATGAAAAGCTGGGTTTCAGATGGCTTCACAGTAAATTCTTCCAATCATTCAAAATGATCTTATACAAATTTTCCTCAAGCTTTTCCAAAAAACTGAACAGGAAAGAATGCTACCAAACTATTCTATGAAGCCATCACCCTAATACCAAAATCAGATAAAGATACTATGAGAAAAGAAACTTATGGACCAATATCTCTAACAAATATAGATGGCAAAAGTCCTCAACAAAATACTTGCAAACTGAATTCAAAAGCATATTAAAAAAATTATACACCATGATCAAGTGGTTTTTACCCCTGGTATTCTAAGATGGTTCAAAACAAGAAAATCAATTACTGTAATAAAGCACAGTGATAAATTGCAGAAGAAAAATCACATGATCATCTCGATTGATGCACAAAAGACATTTGACAAAATACAGCACCTTTTCTTGATACAAACACTCCAAAAGATAGAAATAGAAGGAAGGTTTCTTTATAAGGAAAACCTACAGCTAGCTTTGTACTCAATGGTGAAAGACTGAATGATTTCCCACTGAGATCAGGAATAAGAAAAGAATGTTCACTGTCACCATTATTATTCAATATTGTGCTAGAATTACTAGCTAGAGCAATTAGGCTAGATAGAAAAATCCACACAGCTGGTCCAGAGCATTCTATTCAACAAATAGTGCTGGGAGAACTGGATATCCATATCCAAAAGAAAGAAAAACCACCCCTATCTCATACCTTATACAAAAATTAATAACGATAAAACTCCTAGAAGAAAATGTAGGAGAACTTCTTCAACATATTGTGGTAGGTGGTAGTTTCTTAAACCTTACACCCAAAGCACGAGCAACAAAAGAAAAAATAGATAAATTGGATCTAATCAAATTTAAACATTTTGCACCTCAAAGTTCTTTGTCAAAAGGATGAAAAGGCAGCCAACTCAATGGGAGAAAATATTTGGCAATCACAAATCTGATAAGGGATAATATCCATGATATACAAAGAGATCATACAATTCCATAATAAAATGACAAACTATCAGATTCTAAAATGGGCAAAGGCCTTGAAAAGACAATTGTTCAAAGATGAAATGCAAATGGCAAAGAAACAAGTGAAAAAATATTCCACATCAGTAGTGATTAGGGAAATGCAAATCAAAACTATGATGAGATACCATTTCACACCTATTAGACTGATCACAATTAAAAAGTTGGAAAACTGTAAATGTTGGAGAGGATGTGGAGAGATAGAAATGCTTATTTACTTTGGTGGGAATGTAGAATGGTACAGCCACTGTGGAAGACTGTTTGGCAGTTCCTAAAGAAGTAAAATATAGACTTTCCATGTGACCTGGCAATACCATTGCTAGATATATACCCAGAACTGAGAGCAGGGACATGAATAGACATCTGCACACAGATGTTCATAGTGACATTACTCATGATTGCCAAAAGTTGGAAACAAACCAGGTGTCCGTCAACTGATGAATGGATAAACAAATTGTGGTGTATACACACAATGGAATATTATGCAGTGGCAAGAAGAAATGAAGTCTTGAAGCATGTGGCAAAATGGATGAATCTGGAGGACATTATGTTGAGTGAAGCAAGCCAGACACCAAAAACAAAATACTACATGATTGTGCTATTATGAATTAAATATATTATGTAAACTCATGGAATTAATAATTAGAATATAGGTCACCAGAAAATATAATGATGGTAAAGAATGGAAAGCTGATGGTTAATCTGTGCAGAATTGGTTAAAAGGTTTCCGTAAATCTTTGAAAATGAATGGAAATGGTGAGAGCACATTATGCTCTTTGTGACTAGCAGAACTCTTATATGGGTATGACAGTGGTTAAAAGGGAAATCCTAAGGACAATTATATTACTAGAAGGAAAGGTAAAAATGTAACATGGGACTCTATAACATAGTGAAACCTCATATAAAATATGAATATGGGTGATGTTGCATATATGACTGTTTTTACAAAATATAAATACAAATAAACTAGAGAGAAGGAAATAAAATAGCAGCTATGTACATCAGGGGAAGCATAGAGAGATTGAGAGGGGATGAGTTTTTATTTTAGTATTATTATTATTACTGGAATAATTAAAATGCTGTAAAGTGGATTGAATTGATGAATGCACTATGATGTGATAATACTGAATACAATTGAATGCACACTTTGGATGGATTTATACTTTATTAATATCTATCCATAAAATTGATTTGTTAAGAAAATGTGAAACACATGTATAAACACACACACATAGCTCTCTTGAATACTCAGATTCATAACAAGTATCATTCAAATTGCTTTCCTCAGTTGTGTAAGGGTAAAAGGATAAAATTTTCTTTGATTACTAAAGAAGAAAGGAGCAGCTGCTTCCCATTGTCCCTCCTTAGGTTATCTCCTTGTAAACATAATAAGCCCAATAGGAGTACTGAACTTTTGATTTTACACTGCAATATCTTGGGCTATCTAAACTTTGGAACTGTAAACACATTCTTCCAAAATTATTTCTGTGTGTCTTAGTTTACCAGGGGTTCTAAGACAAATAAGGCATACTGGTGGGTTTAAACAACAGGAATTTATCATCTCATGATTTTGAAGGCTAGAAACCCAATATCAGAGTATCCATATGCCATGCTTTCTTCAAAAATCTGTAGTGTTCTGGTGCTAGCTTGCTGACAATCCTTGGAGTTCTTTAGCTTGTAAAAGCATATCTGCATTCGTCATTTGGAAATCTCTTTCTCCCCTTCTTGGGCTTCTCCTCTGGTTTCTAATTTTTGCTTTTAAGAACTTTAGTCATATCAGATTAAGGCAAAACCTCATTCAGTTTGGCTTCTCCTTAATTAATGCCATATTCCAATATCATATTTACAAGTGGGTTCACAACCACAGTACTTGGTTTAGGACCTTAACATGTCTTTTGTAGGGGAACTAGAATCAATTCCCAGCACTGAATATACATGGGACAATCACAAAGTGCAATAATTTCTCTCTTAAGGAGATAAGAGAAGCTTTCATTGTTCTTTCTTCTGCTTTACTCAGTAAATTCATTTGAAATTCTGTCCAGACATAGTAATCACTGGCATGCAACTTTATATGCATGTAAACCTAATCATTCTTAACAAGTAATAAATTGTTTTCTTTTTTGCTTCTGTATTGGTATGTTTGTTGTTGTTTTTTTTGTAAGCAGGGTTGTTTTATTTCCCCAGCATTTGATAAGAACATATCAGTTCAGTGTCTTTAAATCAAACATCACACATATGAGTGACTTACAGAATCAGAATATCAGATCCAATGAACATTAATTCAAATCATGCTAATATAAATGTAATCAATTTTAATTTATACTATTTACTTTTCTTTTTTAATAGTAAAAACTCATTTTAGTTTTATAAAGAAAATTGAAGTCTATCCCTCTTCAGTACATGGAAAGCCAGGATGGCAGCTTGGAGCAGTATTTTAGGGAATGCCAAGCTGGTCTACCTGCATGGTCTTTTGCTATGGCTCTATGGAGTACACATAAAACTGGAAATATTGCTACTTCTCCTGGCTTCCCAAGGTGCACACTAAAGGTGGTGGCTTCATCATTACCTTCCACAGGCTTTTACTCTTGGTGGACAAATTTGAACTGCTTAGCAGGATACTCTGGCATCATGGGGGGGGCACATTGCAAGCCTGCAGTGCAGAGCTGCAGCAGAGCAGGATGTACTTCTGAGCCAGCAGCCCTCACAGGACACCAGGTATATTAGAGTACCTCTCCTCTTCATTTCCATTTATTCCTGCAGGGAAACTATGCAGAGGAAGCATTCTAGGAACTCAGCAATTTTTTAAGTGAGGCCAAAATATGTTTATCTACTGAGACACTAGCAAATGAAGACTAAATATTGTATTTTCTGAACATTTGGAAGGAAGCTATTTATATTTTTCCCTCTATTCAGATACTGCTATCCCAGGCATTTGAAGCTCTAATGATTTATATGTAAGAATAATAATTGAAATTTGCACTATTTAGAAACCTGTTGAGTGACACTCCCTTCACATCTTTTTAAATGTGAAGGAAAATGCATAAATTTTAGTTTTTATATCTTTCTGTGATTAGTGGGCTCATTCTTTTTTAGGGCACTTGCAGGCAGACATCCTCCTATAACTGTGGTGGTGATAATCAGATTTTGTTGCTCTATTTATTTTGCTCTATCCACTTTTTTTAACCACCTACTAACAGTTACCTGATCCTTGGTCAGATCAGCAACCCAGAGAAGCAGACAGCAGGAAAATGAACAACTTAGTTTTAGTATTTTTCCAGAAACCCTCCCAAAAAAGTTAGTAGGTTTTCTTGTTTCCCTTGTTATTTTCTATTCTCTCTAATGGGATTCAACTGATGCAGGGTCAGTGTTTGAAGGCTATGTTTTATTATTTTACATCACCTGTTTGGGACTTTCAGTCACTGTTTAAAATCATGAGGTTATCTTTACTCCATAGGACTAACTTTTAAATGATATGCATTGCTAACTTTAAAGCATTTGCTGTAAATAATATAATTAAACCTAGAAGTGCTTTTGATATTGATATTATGGCAACAATAAGAGTGACATGTCAGTTTTCAAAAATAGGGTCTTAAAAATCCCACTGTGTATTGGAAACACACTTTGCACATGAGGATTTGTACCATGGTATGATGTTTTCAAATTTGATTTTTTAATTGAGAGTTCCTGAAATTGCTGTCTTGATTAAGATTTCATACATTTTTATAGTAAATTGTCCATTTGACTTATTTCATTTTCAAAATACCATGTTTTACTTTTATATACAAAGAGGAGATATTGTTACTTGAATTATTTGTCTTTTAAAAATGGTATGATAGTGTCTCTGTATTTAAAGAGAGAGGAGTTTTTATAAAAATGTCTTAGGATATTCATCTTCTTTACAAATCCAATGTTTCTGCCACCTTGTTGCCTAGAAAATGGAGACCATTTTCAATTAATACAAATAATATTATGGTCACTAAATATTTTATAGTCCTTGATTGGAAACTAGCTCCAATGCCCTTAAAGTATAACAACATATCATGTCATTGAAAGTGTAATATTTCTCTCTTTTTCATTTACCTGGTTTTTTATTACAAATTGTTCTAAATTCATTATTGTTTTTTATCTTGAGTATTTGTCTATACTTTTTCCCCTCATATATTCATTTCAACTCCATTACTAATTATTTTATTAATTTATATTTTTGAAAAATTAGGTACTAATTAATATTGTGTTAAAAATAGAAGTGCCTATTTTTCTATGATAATCAAATTATGTAACATACATTTGTCCTATTTTTGCTGGTCATTTGTTATATCATAATTATTGTGCCACAACTTATCATGCATAATATGAAAAACCACTAGAGCAGCCTTAAGTCCTGCCCATTGTAAAGCTCTTTGGCAGCTCTGCCAGCAAAAATGAATTTGTGGTGAAGAAGTAATGAGTGGCTGTGTACATTGTGCCAAAGAGAGCTCAGCACTGCTGTCCCATGGCCTGTGTGTGAAGCCTGTGATGGTGGAATGCCAGAAGATACCTGAGGGCTTTGGGTTTTATAGTTAAACCCAAATATGTATGATGTCTTATTGTTATTCTCTGATGAAAATAAAATTTAAAACCAAAAATGTTTAATTTTTTTAAATGAAAGGATATTAATTTCTACTAACAGAGAGTTAAAAACTATTCAATACATTCTCCAACAAAATCTGCTTGCTGTAGCAGCAACATCAAATAGTTAAAACTTGATTTTGAGAGAAAACTAAAACCTTTGTGGCTAAAACTATTGTGACTTGAGTTAAAGTAGGATGAGCAGGAAGGTGAATGGTCTTGCTGTTCAATAGTGATGAATGTGAAAGAGATCCTGAGTGCTAAGTAAAATGTCTGCAGGGAAAAAATTTCTACAAGCAGTTCAGGCTCATTTTAATGCCATAGAGCTAAAAACCATGACCCTCATCATTCCAAGTGGGTCTCCATCTGGGAAGGATTCCCCTGCCCCACATCCCAGATGACATCATCCCAGCCCAGAAGCTCACTGCTGCATCACCTCAGACTAAATAGTTCCCCAGCCCAAGAGTTCAATGTTGGAAATCACTCACCCCTGCATCCTAAACAATTCTCAGGAGTCCCAACTACCCCTGACCTGGGAAAGCCTTACTATCCACGAAAGACCCCAGACACCCTGAATTTTTCAGTGACTAATCACACTGTCAAGTCATGTTTTAAAAATTGAGACCCACCAGAATGGGTGATTTTCCAGACAGTGCAGTTTGTTTGTGCTGTGACCCAACCTTGCTTGGTGACACCTGTAAAATTTTAATTTAATTTGTGCCCCCTCATGATTGTAATACTAATTTTACCAAGTTAAGTACCTGTGGGATCCATTACAATAAATCCAAATTTCCTCCAAAATTAAGTTTCCTTCTAATAGCACCTCTCTTGCCTAACAGCTGGCCTTATTGAGGTAGCCATGGTTTGTGCTCTCCTAGGTAAAACAGGAGAATTCTACTGACCTCCTAATGTGCTAACTATACATGCCCATCCACTCTCTTTCCCTCCCCCATTGTCAATCTTCATCATCTTTATTCTCTTCTCAGTCTCTCCTACCCTAACAGTGCCTGCCCCTCTTGCCCTCCAAAAGACTAAATGGAAAGTTAAAACCAAACACATCACCCCTTTCCCTTGGATATTTGCAGAGATGTCCAATCTATACCTACATTTGCTGAACTAGTCTCTTAAGTATTGACAAACCATAACTGCTGGATTTGTTATCATCCTGCTTCCAAACTTTATACAGCTCATATCTGACACAGAGATGGAAAATATTGGGAAATTCAAACCTCTTCCAAACAGCCACCTTATGTGAATCTGATACCCATCTCCTCATGGCAACTGGTGATTTCTCTCATGTTTCCTCAATACAAAGCACATGTAAGTGACCTAATGGGCAACTCCACATATTTTGGTTAGCTTTTATGCCACACTCCTGAGCACAGCTGTCATGAGGGAATATATTTACTTTGCATCTACTTGAGTCAGGAATGAGTCTGAAGAAGTCCTAGCTCCCAGGAGCTTATGATCTATATCAAGCACCATTAAGGATACTTACAAGGAAATTCCAATTAACAACTACACACATCTAAGAGATGGACACAGAAAAGATGGCATGAATATCATCAAATTTTTGTGAATTAATCCAGAGGTCAGTGTGAAGAAGGGAGAGAATTCTAGATTCTTGCACATAAGTGAAAATGAAATGAATATTCATGTTAAGAGAAGCAATTTTCTTTTCTTTTCATTATATAATTACATTATTTTTAAATATCAAATCAAAGATGAGTTATTTTTGTAAGTAACTTCAGTTAAGAGAAGATAGCTATTTTCCATATGAATAAAACAGTTCCAATAAGTGTACAAACCTATCTAAGATCAGATGAACACACACCCTCCTTTTGCTGTGGGTGTAAAAATACAAATTCATGCAATTGTAAAAGAACTAATTTACATTGACCTTATTCTTAACAAAATTCAAGTCCAATATTAGTCTATTTTGAATAGTGATAGCTTATGCATTTTTAAAAATTAGGAAAAATAAAGGGAATGCATACAATACTCTTTTATCATTATCAACTTATTAACCCTGTCCAGTGCTCTTGTTATTATTTGGTGAAATTTCCTTTCACCTGTAGGAGTTTCTCTAGTATTTCTTCTAGGAGAAGTCTTGCAAAAAGCCATGTGTTGTATTTAAAATCTTGGAATATTTTTATTTCACCATATTTTCAAAGAAAAACCTTGTATTTTGAAAAAAATATTAGATTACAGAATAATACATATTGCAAAGATCATACAGCAGTCACTTCAAACAGCATCCTCTAATGTTAACATCTCCTATAACCATAGTATATTTGTCAAAAATGAGAACTCAACATTGTTATATCATAAACTACAGAATTATTCAGTTTTCACAAATATTTTCCAATAATGACCTTTTTGTGGTTTGAGCATCCAATCCAAAATGTGATGTTGATTTATTTACTCTATTTATTTATTTTTTTAATTTTTAAAGAAGCTTTAAATTTACATAAATGTTTCATCAAAAATATAGGGGATTCCCATATACTCTATCCCTTCCCCATCACGCAAATTCCCACTTTAGCAACATCTTTCATTAGTGTGGTACCTTTGATACAGTTCATGAACAAATATTGAAGAATTGCTACTGACCGTGGACTAGAGTTTACCTTATAGTTTACACTTTGCCCACACAATATTATAGGTTTTGACAAAATATATAATGGCCTATATCCATCATTGCAATATCATTCAGGGTGAATCCAATGTCCCAAAAATACCCCCATGTTTCACCTACTCTTCTCTCTCCCTTCTCTCAGAAACTCTGGTGCTCACTACCTTTATATCAATGTTACAATTTCTTCTATTGCTAGCAGCTTGTGCTTCAGTCTGTTCATATGCTGGTTGAATCCTGAATCTCAGCAAAGTTGCAGCACCTGCTCTCCAGTTCATTGGACTCACTCAGGACAATAAACAAAAAGATGATGATGGACAATGCCCATCCCTCAAAAGAGAGAATATCTACAACTGTAAGCAAGACAGTTCCATTCATCTGCCCCATGGGAGTTACCTCTCTCAATCAGAAACAGATTGGGCATCACCAGGCCAAAATCCTCAAGAATGGGCAATGAACAACATAAAGGGGAAGCAACTATGGACTAAAAGTAGACTTATTATTCTATCCTCTCTTTACTGCAAATGAGTCACTAAATCCAGGCACACTGGAGGTGAAGGGATTTAAGGCCTGTTTTTTGAAAGAAGTAACATTTGCATATATTAATTGTGCTTTCATTTTTGTAAAATACTTATGCTATATATTAAAATCTTCATTTTAGTTTTGTTAATAGCTCTTTGAACATGTCAACATTCTCTCTTCTGCCTCCATTATTGATGATTATGTCAACCATTAATCATCTTCATGCTCCTCTGAATGTGAGGAGTTGTTTTTCTTTTTGCCTTCAAGACACTCATTTTCTTTGATTTTCCATCTTCTTTGGCTATGATTTACCTAGGGATGGGTCTGTATTTTTAACTTACTTTGGTTTGTTCTGTTTCTTTGATTTGTATATTAATATTTTTCATCAGACTTGGGAAGTTTGATGTTACTATTTAAAAAAAAAACTCAGTGTCCATTTATTTCATATTTATACATAGTTCATGTCAGGTCGGACAGCTCTGCTGATTTCACATGGGATTGGCTTCAAGCCACAGGTTCAGTTCAGGTCTGCTCCAAGTGTTTTTAGTTCTCCAGCCAGTGGGCCTCTCAGGACATGTCTTTTCATGCTTGATCACAGTCCACAAGAGAGCTTAGTGGCAACTTTTAATACCTCTTAAGAGTTGGGTTCAAACCCTTCACATCTTGCCACATGCCACTGGCCAAGTCCAGCATCACTGGGGTGAAAAACATGTACTCTATCTCTAATGAGAGGAACTGCACAGTCTCACATGGCAAAGGACAAAGACATAACAGTGTGAGGAATGAGGAACAATTATGTAATTGACCACAATTTACTTGCTTACTTGTTTGTGCACACCTTCCCTTGTTCAATAAAATATAAAAGGTTATAGGGTGAATCCACTGTTTCTAAATTCACAATTTACACAGCACATCTCCTGCAAATGACAGCAAAAAAAAACAGTATTAATAAATATGCAATTGTTTCATGTAGAGGCAAAAAATCACTAAAAAAGAATCCAGAAGCTTTAAGATAGATCCATTCCCAAGCAATGCAGGCATCCTTGTCTGTTTTGGACATAGCAGTATCTGTGTCTGGAACATCAGCGGGGCTCAGTAAAAGAAGCTTTGGCTTCTTTCTGAGGTAGGTTGTGCTATTCATGCACAGCTCTGCACATATTGTGGTGTGGTTTTTTGCACATATCTTTAATGATTTAAGGCATGATCATTGTATTGTGGCTATTTTTAAAATTCATAAATTACTTCATTGATTTTTTTGCATGAAAAAATTTCTTTTATTAGATGTCAATACCATTTTTATTTATTAGAGATGTTATGTGTTTACAGAAAAATCATGCATGAAATGCAGAATTCCCATATACCACTGTATCGTTAACAGCTTGCAATGGTGTGGAATATTTGTTACAATTGATGAAAGCACATTTTTATATTTACACTTGTATCTAAGTCCATGGCTTATGGTAAGGTTCACTCTTTATGTAGTGCAGTTCCATGGGTTTATAAAACAATTTTTTTTCATTCTGTTACTATACTTACAGCCTAAATATTCCCCTTTTAGCTACATTCAGATATATATTTCAGTGCTGTTATGTTCATATCACCACCATGCATTACCAAAATATTTCCATCATTCTAAATAGGAACCCTGTACGTTTTAAGCCTTAACTTCTCATTCCCTATCCCTGCACCATCCCCTGGTAACTGATATTTTAGATTCTGACTCAATAAGCTTGTTTCTTCTAATTATATACCAGTTATATCATACAATATTTGTCCTTTGTGTCCAGGTTATTTCGCTCAATATGATGTCTTCAGTATTCACCCATGCTGTTGCCTGGGTCAGAACTTCATTCCTTTTTACATCTTAATAATATTCCATTGTATGTATATACCATGTTTTGTTTATCCATTCTTTGTTTGATGGGCACCTGTGTTTCTTCCATCTTTTGGCAATTGTGAATGATGCTGCCAATAACATCACTGTGAAAATATCTCTTTGAGTCTCTTTCAGATCTTGTGGGTCTATACTTAGTAGTGGGATCGCAGGGTCATGTGGTAATTCTATACTTAACTTTTTGAGAAACTGCCAAACTGTTCACCACAGTTGTTGTATGATTTTACGTTTCCATCAGCAATGAAGGAATGTTCTTATTTCTATGCATCCTCTCCAAAACTTGTAAATGTCCATTCATTTAATAGCAGATATGGCAGTTTGATTTTGTGGATCCCAGAAAATTACATCATTAAACCTAATCCATTTCTGTGTGTGCAAAGAAGGTTGTTGGTTTTGATTGGGATTGTGTTGAATGTATTGTAGGTAGGAATTTCTAATAAATTACTTCACTTAAGGGCCTGTGATTATTCTGTGTGACACAGGATGCGTCTTAATCTTCTTACTGGTGACCTTTATAAATGGAAGAATCAAATAGAGACAAACAGAAGTTGAGTGAGATATATCCAGAAGTTGAGAGAGAAGGCCCCAGGAGCCAGAGGCTGAAATCAACAGAAGACAGAAATGATGATTTGCTTTTTCTTTTATGTAAAGAATGTGGTTACTTATGATTGCAGGGGTGGTGAATCTGTAAATTGCGTTGCATAGGATTGACATTATTTTTAAACTTTTTTAATTATAAAAGAAGCTTTAGATTACATAAACATTGCATAAAATATAGGCTTGACATCTTAGAAATATTTAATCTTCTAATGCATAAACAAAGAATGTCCTTCCATTTATTTAGGTCTTCTTTGATTTCTTTAAGCAATGTTTTGTAGTTTTCTGTGTGCAAATCCTTTCATCCTTGATTAGATTTAATCCTAGATATTTTAGTTGTACAGAAACACTACTGATTTATGGGTGTTGATCTTGTACCCATATCACATCATACGTAAGTAAGGAAAGTTTTCCTTTTCTTTTCCAATTTGAATGCCATTTATTTCTTTTTCTTGTCTAATTAGTGTGGCAAGAAAAATGCTGAATAAAAATGGTGACAGTAGGCATCCTTATCTTGCCCTCGTCTCAGAGGGAAAATATCCAGTCTTTCACCATTAAGTAGAACATTAGTTGTGGGCTTTTCATATATGTCCTTTATCATTTTGAGAATATCCTCATGACTGGACAATGTTAACAACTCATAAAGGGGATGCATTTTGACCTAGTCTCAAAAGACTGATCTGCTTCATGGCAGATTGCAGAATATCTCTAATTAACCTGCATATTCATTTACTTACAATAAATTGTTCACTACTTCTTTTAACACTTAATGTGAGTTTCCTCAGAATCTAACTCTGGGCTACTTCCTGAGAGTAAAAGAGCAGTCAAAACACATCCATGCTCTGCCATAAGATTTTCCCAGTTTAATGAGGGAATCAGATAAAGAAACAAATGCAGCACATGGGTGCACCAGATGGGGCAGGTACAGAGGAGGGGAATTCTCTGGGCCTTGGGGGCAGGGATATACCATGTCAGAGGGACAACTGAGCTGAGGCTTTGAGGTAAAAAAGGTGTCTGACTGATACTTGTGGGATGTGGGAAGAGCAAGTGAAAGGTCTAGAAGTGGAATAAGGATAAAATGCTTAGAGAATGAGTGAAGTTCACTGTGCCAGCAGTGGAGAATGTGAGTAAAGGGGGTTGTGAAGGACAGATGCATTGCAGACTATGTGGCAGCTCAGAATGGCTGCTCAGCACATGAATGTGGAATAAGGAATAGATGACTATGACCAAATAGAAATTATTTTCCCCAGATTGGCAGGACAGAGAATATCAATTTCCTTCTTTATCAAACTCAGAGTTGCCCCAGTCATCCACAAGCACCTAGCTTAACCTGAGGCTGAGTACATGCAAATAGGTGAACTGAAAAGGTTTCAGCAGAAAGGAAAAGAAATATTATTATGGACAAAGAGGGACATTTAATAATAATAAAATATAATACATCAGGGAAATATAAAAATTTTAATTATATGCCAACCTAATTAGGTATTAACCTAATACCTAATTCTCAAAATGCCTGAGGTGGAGATCCAATATTGTGCAGTAGGGAATAGAAGGCCACTTGCCTCCTCCAGAAGCTGCAGGAAGGCAGGCAGGTTTGCTGGGCCTAGAGGAAGCTGCAGGGTCATAGGAATTTCAGAGAGGGCAGCTGGAAAGGGATGTCCCAGCCAGGAATTATATACAAGAAGAGTGGTAGAAAGTTGTGGTGATCAATCGATTGAGGGGGTACCCAGCCCCAGGCACCCAGGGAGTGGAAGACCACAGGGCAAATTGGCCAGTGATGGGATGTCTAAATGGACACCAGCTGAGTGGCAGGCTGTGGTGCAATAAGGGAAGTGTAGTGGTGCCCAGACAGGTACTAGGGGAGCAGCAGAGAATGGGGCAGATGAGAGGTCCAGATGAGCACTGGAGGAGAGACTGACAGTGGGACTATCTGGCCAGAAAGCAGGGAAATAGGCAGGGGTCAGAGGCTTGAGAGGGAGGCCTTTATTTTTTCCCTTTCCTCATCTGGGTATCTATGAAAAGGTGGGCCATGGAGTGATTGATTGGTGTGTATGGGTGGCTAATGAGAAGGAGCCTAGCCAAAAGCCTGTGACTTGAGATAGAGGAATTTGTTTCTCTTTAATTTTTCTCTTTCATCATTATTACTGTTTCTTTTCCTCTCTTTCTTTTCTCCTCCCTTTTTTCTTTCTTCCTTTTCTTATTTTTCATTTCTGTTTTCTTTTCCTGTTTTTCTTATCATTTGTTTTATAGTTTTTCTTTTTTTCTTTTTTATTATTTTTTCTTTCTTTTTTAACAATTTATTGAAGTGTATCATTCATACATGAACATACATAAACAATAAGTGTTCAGTAAACACTGTGAACTTACAAAACAAACATGCATAACATCATACAGGGCTCCACACATCATCCCACCACAAATACTTTGCATTGTTGTGAAACATTTGTTAACAAATTATGAAAAAGCATCATCAGAGAATTACTGCTAACTATAGTCTGTATTGTTCTCCCCTATCCTTTTTTTAAGTATTTACTTTATCCATTTTTTACCTCCCATTTCTACTGTTTTTGTGTCCATTTGCTGGGCAACACCGTGTGTCCATTTCCTGCCCTCCCTTCTCATCCTTATCCTCTTGTCTTCCCTGGGATTTGATCCTCAGAACCTCCGATGTGGGAGAGGGGCATCCTACCACCTGCACCATGGTAGTTCCTGTTTTTTTGGTGCATCTTATCTTGCCTCTCCCTTGTGTCACTCTCCTGTTATGTTATCATCTTGCTGCATGGCTCGTGGGGCCTGATGGTGCACCAGCACATGGGGCCTGGGGAGTTCACCCACTTGCAGGGCCTGGCAGTGTACCTATGCACAGGGCCTGATGGCACACCTGCCCACAGGGCCTGGTGGCACACCAGCACATGGGGCCTGATGGCAAACCCATGCATGGTGCCTGGTGGCACACTTGCTCATGGAGCCTATTGGCATACCCATGCACAGGGCTTGGTGGAACACCTGCTTGCAGGGCCTGACAGCACACCCACATATGGATCCTGGGGGCTCACCCACTCATGTGGCCTGGGGAGCACACTCACTCACAGGGCCTGGTGGCAAGCCCATGCATGGAGCCTCATGGTGCACCCACTCATGGGGCCTGGTGACATGCCTACTCATGGGGCCCGGCAGCATGCCTGTGCATGGGGCCTGATGGCACACCCACTCACAGGGCCTGGTGGTGCACCCATGAATGGGGCTTGGTGACCCACACATCTTCTATATTTTTCTTTTTTTATTTTTACTGGGAGGTCCCACGGATTGAACCTAGGTCCCTCCATATGGGAGATGGATGCCCAACCATTTGACCATATCCACCCCCCTGCTATATATCTTAAGGTTGACCAAAGATACCTAGAGTTACAGTCGTTTTCCATACAGCATGGTCATATAATAAATCAGGCTTAGTTTATCACAAGCATTCTAAAAACCAGACCTAGGGAGAAAAACTAGGTCTGGGTACACATGCATGGTTTCTAATACAGCAAATGTTTAGCCTACCCTGATTATCACAAAATCAAGAGAGCAAGAATATTCACAATTCTTTCTCTTTATCTAACTTTTTAATCTTCTTTTATTTTTTCAGTTAAATACTACACAACTCTAAATGTTTAGAAGAAGTATAACCAAGTGTCCAAGAAGACCCTTAACACAAAGCCAAACAAAAATAAAACTCTAGGCAAGAGAGAAACTGGTAAACAGAATAAACCCAGTAAGATAAACAGATGCTTAGACTTCAGCAAAATTTACAAGCCATACTAAGAAACTGTCAGACATGATTCAATCAAGTGAACAAAGGAAAAAGCAGAAAGCAGATTGTGGAACAACTAATCAAAGATGTCCAAACAAATCTTCTAAATTAATTCAATGAAATAAGGGAAGAGATAAAGGATGTTAAGAACATATTAAGAGAGCTTAATTGTTCATGCAAGAAAGACTTAGAGGGAATGGAAGCCTAGAACTTAACCTGAGGTAATCTGAGAGCTAATCCAGCTTTTCCTAGAGTGGAGAGATCACAGTGTTTGTTTGCCTACTTGACTAATTAACTAATGCATTCATTTATTATATTAAAAAATATGTGTTGAATGTCTGTGCAAGGCAGAGGTTATTGTTGACAATTAGTGATGGGATTGGAATCCCAATTAGAAGAAATGGGAGAGATGAAGTAGTTTCAGGAAAAGAAAAACATTTGCCCTTGGTACTTTGCCATTAAGGGGAGGAGGGATAAATTGGTTAATAGTAATGGAGGAACATACAGTTAATTAAGGACATCTCTTATTTTAAAGATGCATTGTATTTGAGCACATTACTGTATTGATGAGAAAGATCCAGAACAATAGGGATCAATATTACCTTGCAACACAGTTTGTGAGACATGCTTTTTGTGGCACAGTATCTCTAGATAGCTATTCACATGAAAAATTATTTAATAGATGTTATATGGTGTGGCAGTTTGAGATTATTTTATGAATCCTCAAAAGAGAAATATTGTATTTGTAAATGAATCGATTTCCCTGGGTGTGATATCCTTTGATTGCATTAAAGTCAGCTGAGGTATCTTTGATTAGTTTACCTGTTAAGATTGCTCTAGGGATTTTTATTGAACTATGTCAGTGAAGTGGGACTCTGGTTGAGTCTCTGCTTCCTTTCTGGGTCTCATATTAAACAGACAGACAGACACAAGAAGAGGGAGCTTTTTTATTTTTGACCCTGCCATGTGACATAAAGGAAAAGGCTCAAACAGCCAAAGCCCCTGGGAGAGATCAGCCATTTGCCTGATAGCTTACAGCTGAACTTGGGAAAAGAGTTCAACAGCAGGGACTGATTTTGGAAGCCCTAAGAGACAAGCCCTATGACAGGTTTAGCTGAAATCAGGAAGAAAGCAGAGCAGCTGGGCCTGAGATAGGACACCCAGAGGGGAAGGAGGGACCAGGCAGAGATCAGTTGCCATCTTGCTTCATCAATGTGGCAGCTGACTTTGGTGAGAAAGCACCTCTCATTGTGCCTTGATTTGAACTTTTCACAGCCTTGGAACTGTAAGCTTTCACCTCAAATAAATTCCCATTATAAAAGCCAACAGATTTCTGATATTTTGTTTCAGCACCCCTTTGGCAAATTAATACATATAGGTTATACCAAAGAGCTTTCCTTTGAAATTATTTTATTTCTGATGAGGCTGAATGTATTTGTGGCTGTGTTTGTTGATTACTTCCTCTACTACTCTTTCTGTCACATCCTTTGGTTTTGTATACTAGGGTTTGAATACTTTTATTCTAGATTTTTATTGCCTTAATTCAAACAAAGAATTGCAGTTTCTTTCACTGGTATTGCTATTTATCATTTAATTATTTTATATATGTAAAGAGGCATTTGGGAGAAATGTGTGAAAGATTATAAATTTTATGTAGTCAAGTCTATCAGTGTTACATTATTGCTCTTTTCCTCATTCTTTTTTAAATGTAGAAATTTTTTCTTCACCCTTTGTGTCAGTAAACTGCTTTTATTTTTATTTTTTAAAGAATGATGAAATATCTTTTCCAGCAAAGTGGCAGCAACAGATCTATGTTCAATGGCAGGGGAGGGAGTGTTGTTGGGGCTGAGGGTGGGGATGGGGGTGCTGTTGGGGGATGAGGTTGGTTAAGGTTTCTGCACTCAAGGGGGACTGCTGGGAAGCCTGGGACAGCGTCTCACCGACCTCTGAACCTCAGATGTTCCCATTCAAATCATTGGTTCCTATTTACCAAGGTTTAGGGGATGTCAAGTTTGGCACAGCTGTTAGAGAAGTTGAAGCACATGGAGAGACTTTTCTGGAACAAAATATCCATTTGCGCATTACTAGACAAAGCAAAAAAAGTTTTTAGATCTGTTGTGAAACTGAAAGGATACAGGATTATGCTAATTAACTTTTCTGTTGTAGCACTTCTAAATGTTGTCTATTAAAATATTTGATGGAGAGAAGTTTATGATATGAATAATTTCTCTTTAAAATTTTGTTTTAGGAAAGTGTTTTTGAAAGTATTGGATGCTTCAACTGATTTAGTCTTAATATTGAACATTGCCTCTAGGGATATTTCAAACTAGGATCCTAATAAGCTCACTGGAAATTCTGTGGCTCTGGGTGAGATTTCTCAACTGTGGGATTCAGTGTAGGGTGGAAAAGCTTGGCTCTACCTTGGGGAACTTGAATTGTCAGGATCTTTAGGTCTTTCCCCTAGGCTACTCACATTACCCAGAAGGCTCCCCTGCATAGGTGGTCTTCACCACCGTGATCTAGGGAAAGAAGTCTGAGGTCTCAATATTTAGTAGGCAAGCTTTCACTTAATCCACCCACATTTTCAGGATTGTTCCCTTGCTCTCACTGTGTCTACTGATCCTCAGCTTCCAGACTCCTTTTTACCTTCTCCAGAGAATAAAACTTCAGTCTTCTGCTAGGATGGGGGTGGGGTAGCCTGCATTGTGGGAGGGGATCCAGAGATCCAGTTTCTTCTTGAGCATTCTTTCAATCAATCTTCTTGTCTTTTAATTCCTGCCTTCACCCCCACTTCTAGACATACTTGGTAGTGCCCATTTCTGAGACTTTTATTTATTTTGGGGGGATTTATTTTTTCACATATATTTTAAAAGATGCTTAGATTACATAGATGTTACACAAAAATTACAGGGATTCCCATGATCTCCACCTCCCATACCTCCCAAAGCATCTCACATAAACCTCTTTCATTAGTGTGGCACATCACCTGCAATGGATATACACATCCTGGGGCTTTGCCACTAAGCATAGACCACAGTTCACACCATAGGCCACACTCTCCCGCAGAGTTCTGCATGGTATATGCTGCTCTAAAATGGCCCATATCTGTCACCACAAGGTCACTCAGGACAAACCCCAAGTCCTGAGAAAGCCCCTGTATTACAACTGCCATTCCCCTCCCTGCCCCAAAAGTGTTTAGTGGCAACTGGCTTCACCTCACTGTTATAATTTCTTCCACTGCTTGAATCCCAATATGTCTACAACAGAATACCATTGAGTCCACTCTAATCCATAGCTCTTCTCCCAATCCTGAGGGGACTGGAATGGTGATGTCCACTCCATCTCCCAGTGAGAGTGGGTTTATATCCCATGAATACGGTGGACAGGATTATCCTGCCTGCAGCTCCAGTCTCTCTCCATTCCCTGGGATTGCAGTTGTCCATCATCGTCGTCTTCTCACCGGGTGACTTGGGTGAGTCCATTGAGCTGTAGAGTAGGAGTTGCAGCTCCACCGAGATTCCAGGTGCAGGTGACACATAGGCAGGCCAGAGGCTCCAGTCTCTGGAAGTACACCTACAAACTCCAGCCTCACATATAGGTTTGAATAGAGGGGACTGATGGACCATGTGCAGGGAGGACCTATTTGAGTCCACCTCTGTCATTCTCAGGAGCACAGATTCCAAAGTAGAGCCCACTGATAAGGCATCAATCTCTGGGGCTATCCCCCCTTATATAGGAACTGTGGGTCTCCAGAGCTCTCAGGAGTCCCTCTGTGTGGGGTGATATCCACTTTGGTGTTCTATGAGATCCTACTGCGGTGTGTGTAAGTGTTACCTCTGTGATGACCTCCTGACTCTCTTTGAAGTCTCTTAGCCACATGAACTCATTTGTCTTTATTTTTTCCCCCTTTATTCAAGGATTTTTTGGGTTTTTTTTCCAGTCATTTTTCCAGTCCCTTATTGCCAGGGTGGCTCATCCCTGGGAGTCATGTTCTACGTTGGAGGGAAGGTAATGCATTCATATGCTGAGTTTGGCTTAGAGAGAGGACACATTTGAGCAGCAAGGAGGTTCTCAGGTGGCAACTCTTAGGCACCCCATAACAGTAGGCCAAGTTTCAATTACAAGAGACTAGACTCATAAGGCATCAATAATAAGACCCAATAGTGGGCCATCCTCTTTTGCCAGACACTGCCCCTGCACTCATGGGCCTGTTGCTGCTCCCTTGGAGAATGTGGCAGAGCTCTCCAGACTGGGAATTCAGTATTTCCTCATTTATAGAGTGATTGTCTATCCACCGTGGCCATGCCCCTCCCTTGATCATTTAACAATTTTATATAATTTTCATGTATTATCAGATGAACTTACTCCCATGAATCCCCCATCCCAGACACTCCCCACCAATGATTCTCTGCAGCCCTAAGTGTAACCCTTCTGTGACCTACAACTTCCTTGAAGATGAAGCCCATATAATAACCAAATACAATTAATAGGAAAATGAAATAATAGTGATAAGCTTAAATGCAAGAGATAAAATACAAGGAAATTCAGAAAAAATAACTAAAAATAAATTATAATTAACGGATTGGGACATTCAAAAAAAGAAATTGGGAAAAAACAAAAGAAAAAAAATTTTTTAAATTATTATTATTACTGTTTTTTCTCCTTTTATCACTGCATTATCGGATGTCCAGTGTGTACCGTGACATCTTCCCTCTCTCATTCCCCAGTGTCTCCCAAATTTTCTTTTAGTTTTCAAAGAAATTTTGGGTCACAGCAAAGTCACATACGGAATACTAGAGATTCCCATATACCCAAACTCCCTCGCGCTTCCCCACCCCATATTAAAACTTTTTTTTTTTGGATGGTAGCATTGTTATAACTGTTATACAGATAGTGAAACATAGTTACTAAACATTGTCAATGGTTTACAGTATAGTTTACATTTTAGACGGTACAGTTTAATATTTTTTGATGATATTTACCATGTCCTGTGTCCATTACTGTAAGGTTATGAAGAATATTTCCAATGACCACTAAATACCCCATTTGATCTTTTCTGTTCCTTCCTCCACATCCCCTGGGCCATATGACACTCCCCTTTATTGGCTAATGGCATGACAAGATTCATAGTTACATGCCCTGGGTATTCTAACCTGCCCGTCCTAATCTACCCACCTGTTAGCCCTGCACCAACAAACCCAGTAATATCACTACCCACCTATCTTATCCTTCAATATGCAACTATACTCTATCAATTTAGCATAGATTATGTCCATATGGGTGTTCTTCAGCCTCCACAGAAGAAATCGTGTCAGTACCCTAAGCAACCAATTCCGTGTCCCTAGGTCCACTTCAAGTTCCTCCCAACTCAGCTCCCTTCCTTCCAGGACCCATGACCCCCGCCAGAACTGTGCAGAGACCGTCAGAGGCAGAGGAGCGGCCCCAGCCCTGCCTGGTAGCGTGGGTGAGGGGGGCTTGGGGCAGGGCCTGAAGGGATGTCCCAACACGCCCCCGCTCCCCACGCCCAGGCTCCGAGGCACGACCCCTCCACCTCCACCTCTCCAAACTTCTGACTGCAGAGCAGCGAGCTGGCGGGTGCTGGATCCTCCCCTTCACGGAGGACCGCGCCGGTCCCTGCTGCTGATGCACTGGAAGCCCCGCCCCAGCGGACCGAGCCCCGGTCTTCGGTGGGGGCCAGCAGGCGGAGAGGAGGTAGTGGCTGTGGGGCAGCCGCTATTGTTCAGGCAGGCGGCGGCAGCGATGCCGGGACCCTGCTGAGACCCCTGCTCCTGGAGCTGGGATCCTGTCATGCGAGGAGGCCCAAGGCGGGAGGCAGCAGGTTGAGCTGGGAGGAGCTGGAGGCCTCAAGAGCGAGGCCTAGGGCTGCTCCATGATCTCGGGCTCCCAGCCTCCCTTCCCAGCCCACCCGTGAGCCAGTGAGCCAGTGAGCCAGCGCCCTGGGCTGCACTGCCTGCGCTGCGACCCGGACCACCTGCGCAGCGCGCTTGGCCACCTGCAGGTTGAAAAAAGTGGTAGGCTACAGTAGTCTATGCTCAGTGGCAAGGCCCCTGGATGTGTATATCCATTGCGGGTGTAATACCACACGGATGGGGAATGGTTGTGTGGGGTGTTTTTGGGGGTATGGGCGGTGGGGAGCATGGGAATCCCTGTAGTTTCTGAGTAATATTTGGGTAATCTAGGCACCTTTATAAAATGTATATATATATATAACAAATAACAT
>JAQZBX010040921.1:0-14403 GCA_029593785.1 Cabassous unicinctus | reverse complement strand
TTTCTAGGCTACCTGCATTTCTTGTCTCAGGGTCCCTTCCTTGCATCGCTACAACCTCTTGCTCCATTATCACATTTCCATTGCTGAATTGATCCTTCTTCCTCCTCCTTTAAGAATCTTTTTAAATTAAATGGACCCACCTGGATAATCCAGGTTAATCTCTTACTTTTAAGATCCATGACTTCATCATATCTGCCAAGTTCATTTTACCAGTTAAGGTTACATATTCACAGGAATTAGTTTCAGGGGATTAGGGGGCCATTCTTAAGGTTATTATAGGTGAGTAGGATTGTCCCAGAGAGACATAATAATTATACAGAGGCATATTGTGCTGTAGGTACCAATGGGTAGAGGTTATTCTTGCACAGGTACTAGTTGAGCTGGTCTGAGCAAAGTTTATCAATTTGTGCTTCAACATATTAGAAAACATCTATGTGGATGTTTTCTAAATGCTTTTATAAAATGGCCTAACTTATAGATTTCTTCAATTATTGAACCTTCAATGGATTATCTTTCTAGATTAATCTTTCCTCTGGTACTGTTTATTTTATTACTTATCTATCTATGTTCCTGAAACCCTAGTTCTACTTGGGATGCAAATATTTGTTCATTGCTTTTTTGAAAATATTAAACATATTTCTCCTGGGGACTTGATGAACCTCTGATATATGGAAATTCTTCCACCTTTCTTAGGGCTAATGGAATAACATCCATTACTCAGAGTTTCATATGTGTATACAATACCGAAGAAATATTTAATGGCAAAAATCTAATAAAACTTTCCCTATATATATATATATATATATATATATATAGTTTTTAGGATGTATCTAAACATTGCTGAAATAGGAAATTTATTCAGTTTTCTGTGTCTATAAGTTGAACAGTGTGACTACTTTTATTTTTGAAGAAAATTTAAAGTGAAGTAAGATTTATCACAAAGAAGCCCAGGTCTGATTATATCCAATCCTTGGGGTTCCTTGGCTGGCATCTCTGCCTCTGTCACATGGTGAATGCTTTGCTCTTTGGTTTCTTCTGACTTCTGGGTTCTTCTGACTTACTATGACTGGAAGTCCTCTGCCTTATAAGGACTGCAGTAATTAAGACCCACCCTGATTCAACTTGGTGTATCTAATAAGGACCTTTGAAGATCCTATTCACACAGGAGTGCGCACCTAAACTAGTAACAACAACTTCAAAGGTCCTATTTACAAATGGATTGACAATGGGAACTCTGAATAAGACCAGAGCATGTTCTGTGGGGTTCATGATTCAATCCCCAACCACTCTATTGCTTTAACATATTTCCTTCGTGCTGATGTAGGGAATGTCAATTCTGATCCTGTGTCCATTTATTATTTCTCAAGAATTCAATCACTATTATAGAGAAAGTGCATGGACTTTCCTGTGGTTTGCATGAGAGCGTACATACTTTGGATTGATTGCATGGTATGTGAACATATATCAATAAAACTGTTTTTTAAAAAAGCAATAACCAAAACCCATACACAAAGGGTGGACTCAAATGCAAAACATGGATTTCTGGTACTAATTATTTACTGATATTGGTTCATCAATTGTAGCAAATGTAACACATTAATGCAAGATATCAATAATAGCATGTGTAGGGGAAGGAGAAGAGAATATGTGTACTCTGTGTATTCTCTTTGCAATTTTTTTGTAACCTTAAAAATGATCTAAAAATAAAGTATATTATTTTTAAAAATTAAAAAAAGAATAAATGGATTGACATTGCGAGCTCTGAATTAGACTTGAACATGTTTTGTGGGGTTCATAATTCAATACCAACCACTCTATTGCTTTATCTTATTTCCTTCATACTGATATGGGGGATGGTCAGTTCTGATCCTGTGTCCATTTGTAAACTCTCTGGAATTCAGTCACTATTACAGAGAAAGGGCATGGATTTACTCATGACTTGCTTGAGAGGTGGGATGCTCTTTTGCAAGGTAGAACCACATCTGACATTTAAACAGACCATCTGGAGATGCATAAATAACCATTTCTGCAGTGCAACTCCTTCCCTCAATTTGCTTTTTCTTAAAATACAGACCCCTGTGCTTCTCTGATGTAACTAATACAGCCCTCCCAACTTTGAGTAGTATTCGGTTCCAACATTTTATATTTTTCCAGTCATTAAGAATGTAACTATAGGAGTAATCTAACATTAAAAATCAAGTGTTAAGTAATGAATTGATGCAAGTTATTATTGACTGGTAACTGTTCATATTACAATAAGAAGAACTTTTAATTTTGATTTCTAATGAGATGTTGTGATACGAGCCAATGTGCCCATTGTATGATTGTTTTTTTTTTAACCCCCGTAATGCTTCTTAATATCCCTCAAGTTATACTGCCTTCAGATGAGCTCCTACTTATCATTGCATAAAATTATCATACCAAGTAATACAGACTATATAAGAGTAATGCACAATTCAAACTGTCATTTCCTTTTAGCTATATTGACACTCACATCTCAGTTTTATACAATCAGGAAAAATCCATTTACCAGATGCAAATATCACCTACTCTTTCAAAGGAGGATATAGCTCATACAACACATTTCATCATACTTACACTGTGGCAGTTAATCATAGCCTCCCTCTATAAATTATTTAACTAGAACAATCCTTACATTTATAACTTTGAAAATGAATGTCATGCTGAAAACCTGCATAAACATTTCTGATCCTTTTGTTTGAATCCTTGGGAACAGTTACAGCAGCCTTGGATGAGTTTTATTTTCTATCTTCTTCTGATTACGTCAAGTGTTTACGAAGGAATTTCTTCTGCATTTGAAATACTTGGTTTCCTGATGTCTCTTTGTTCAGAGAGAGGGTTTTGCAGCTTGTTTCAACTTTGGTATTTCTTTTATTAGTCAAATCTGTAGCCAAGTTAATAAACAACAGGGTCCTTGGTGACCCAGGTTCAAAAATTATTGATGGATCATTTGTGTAATGAAGTTTGGGGGAAAAAAATCACACCTAATCCACTACCAGTGGGTACATGGCTTAGAGAGATGGGAAATAGAATCCAAAGCATTTAATAGAATCAAGTTGAAAAACAATAAGAATTTAATTTTTAAAATCCTACACCACTTACTTTTGTAATTTCTAACGTGTAGTATAATTAAAAGATCATGCATCTCCTTTCTCTCCTTTCTGAATTTTTAATAAAATGAAAACTTACATGTTGGAATGAGAGTTGATCTTATGAACAAACACAGAAGTACAGATGGCCAAATAAAAAGGAGAATAATATTTATAAGTAGCAATAAATGCTATTATTTTTGAGCATATGTTTCCATACTCTCTTCCTGCAAATATACCCATGTAGGGCACACGTAACATTTACATATGCATGAACATTAAGCTAAAAAATGTACTTGGATAATAAGAAATAAATATTGTCAGATTCTATTTTAATATTAGACCTGTGTGAGACTTTCTTTCTCAATAATTATTGCTATACCTCATTTTAATTCCATTTAAACACAGTCCAGTGAATTAAAGTAACATCAGTGTTTAAGCTAAAATTTATTGTAAATACAGGCTATTTCTAATAGTTGACCATTTTAAAATATAGTTATATGGTTATCAATCATTTTTTTAATCCCTAACAAATCTTTTTAGTTCCTTTGTCATTTTTCACAGTTAAATAAATTATTCAAAAAGAATCCTTGTAGAAAACTTTTTTATTTTTTGGCATATTTTCAGACTAATTGCTAAACATATATGCTGTTTGGAAAATTTGCAGATCCCTGTAAATGAATCCCAGCACAGACCATAGGATTTTTGGAGCAAAGCCCTGAATCCTCTGTAGATATTTACCCTCCTTTTGAGAAAAAGCTTTGACTTACACTGGGTCTCAGTAATCTGAGACTGAACACTTAACAATTAGCCACCAATTATCCTGGAACTGAGCTTTTCATCATGAACATTGAATTGTCTGACTCAACACCCCAAATAGTTGAGCATGCACAACATCCCTCTATTATCAGTTGGAAGTGATATATAAAAGAAAGGGTTTAAGCAGGCACTGCAGTCTCTAGTAAGTTACATGAAAATCTGGCCCAAATGCCAATGGCCCTTACTCCTGCCTATTATCTTCTCACATCTAGTCTGCATTAATGGCCTCTTGGGTAGTTCTCTATGATTAGTTGACTGAGGAAGAGAGAACTTGGAATGATTTAAAGGCTATTTTGCACAATGCATAGGCACTACTTGATATCTCTACAGCCCTTTTCTGGGATGTCCCTGAAGAACAGTAGTGAAAGGAAATCGTCCCAGGTGGCAGAACTTCAGGGGTGCCCCTGGTTGTTCATTTTGCTTTCAAGGAGAAATGACCAGACATGTGTTTGACTAGTAGTATATGGTTTGTAGCCAACTGTTTGGCTGGATAGTTAGGGAAGTGGAAGGAATATAATTAGAAAATTGGTGAGAAGGAGGACTGGGTGAGAGGCAAGTGGATAGACCTGACCTTTCCGAATGAGCAAAAAAGTAAAGCTCTATGTGTCCCATGTGAATGCTCACCAAAGTATGACCTCAGCATGTGAGGATTTTTATAATCAAGTGAATAAGATGGCCCATCCTGAGTAGACCAATCAGCCTATGTTTATAACCACACCTGCCATTGTCCAATGGACTCATGGACAAGGAGTCAAGGTGGCAGGAATGGAGGTTATGCATAGATTCAGCAACATGCCCATCCACCCTCAAAGGCAGACCTGACTGCATCCACTGCTGCACTGCTACACAGTGTGTTGTGGTATACAGACTCTGGCACAATAGAAACTTTTTGCAAGTTACCATTTTATTACTTACACAGCACAATGTGTCCAAAAGAACAGGTGAAGAGATCCCATTGTGTTTGGTCACCTTGGGAATCCAATTATTGTTGTGGTGTCAGGGTTAGTGGATGGCTTACCCAACGTATAGTTGGAGAAGAGAGATGCTGTACTGTTTGAGTGTTGATTATTTATATACCCCAGTGGTAGGTGACCCTGCCACTGAGCGTTCTCACCATCATAAGCATTTTGGAACAGGTTGTTTCCAGTATCTCTTTCAAAGAATAATCAGTCTTTTCCATTAGATCTAGTATCACCAGGGCTGTGGAATGGAACTGACACATCTCCACACAATATGAAAAGAGTCAGCTGTTGACCATATATCTATGATTTTTCCCAAAAGTAAGACTATGTTTCACTGCCTTTTCCAGGTTCTAAAGGCTGCCAGCATTCCTTGGCTAGTGGTTACTTTTCTCACCTTCGCTTACCTCACAACATCTCTCTCTATCACTCTCCTACTCTCCTATTCTATCTTTCCCTTATAAAGACCTCTGTGATTATGTTGGCCAACCTATATAATCCAGGACAATCATCTCAAGATCCTTAATTTAAGCACATTTGTAAAGTTCCTTTTGTGCTTTAAGATTGCATGTTCAGAAATTCTAGAGATTAGAATTTGGGCATATTTGGGATGGCTTTAGTCTGTCTACCACAATTATGTGTAAGAAGCCTGGAGTGTTTTTTCAAAATACATAACTATATCTGTATATACAAGTGCTGAAATTAAAAATTCTCAAGAATATTGGTTGCCTTTCTTTCACTCAAATTATTTATTACTTTATAATTTTTTCCATTTTATTTACAGTTACCCTGTGCATTTCATGTTAAATTTATTATCCTGACAATTAGATTTTTGTAACTATTATCATTAAAATAATATTTACTCATTGCTTTCTGGTGATTTTGATATTATAAAAAAAACTTATTGATTTTTAAGTAATTTCCAACTGTTCATTTTGAACACTAAATTTTCTTATTAATTCTACTACTTTTCTATTAGAATTCTTGAGTTTTCAGGATATGTAAGAATCCTGGGGGGAAAAAATAGATATGCCACAATTCATCTGTGTTAAGACACCATCAATTTAAGAGCTACCATTACTTTGACTAATAGAAATTTTGTTAAAGTATGAACAATACTCAATGTCATCCATTGTATATTATATTTCTACTTCAGAAAACAGATGGTGCAAATAAAATTAAAATATAGAGTCACTAATATATAATAGTTTCACTTGCTCTTTCCATTATTTATTCTGAATGTTTTCTTTTTATTTTAGTGCATTTCCAAGACCTTCCAATGTATTAATGAATGTTTATCTTTTTTCTACTCATTCATGTTCATTGTGGTGTGGTTTTTTGAAAACGCTATTTGACTTTTCAAAAACCTGTTTTTTAATTTCTTTAACTTAAATAATTGATTTTATTTTCTGCCAGTAAGCTAACTTTGAATTTACTATTATTATTATTTTTAATTTTTTTCAAATTTAATAAGATAATAATTTATTGTTATAGTTGACAATTTGGCAAAAATGATTACACTAGAGATAAAAGAATTATTTTTTTGGGGGGGGTACTGAAGATTGAACCCAGGACCTCCTACTTGTGAAGCAGGCACTCAACCACTGAGCTTCACCCACTTCCCCAGAATTGCTTTCGAAAACAGTTTTTCAGTTCTTCAAATAATTTAAAATGCAGCAAATGAATTTCATTGCTTTCAGGCCGGTAGTTAGGTAATTAAATGGGAAAAACTTAATTTCCAAGGAATTATATTGGTGTGGGTTTCCAAATTCTTTATACATAACTATTTAGATTATTATGAGAGAACTGGGACTTTACAGGCTTAATTTGTGTTAAAAGTATGTATGCCTAATACATGGCAGAAACATTTTTCTAAAAAATGTACTATATGGAAATGTGTATATTTTCTGATTCAAGTTTTCATAGAATGTGCAATGATTTGCTAGTTCTGACTTTATTCTTTTGTGTCATTCCATGTGCTGCCACCATATAGATTCTGAGACTTTGCTCCTAAATCATTGGGATTCATAATATAACACCCTGCTCCCATCCTCTAGCTAAGATTTCCTGAGCACCCACAGGTCATTTTATAGTTCATTTCTCTAATTAGGTTGCATCTTTCTTACTACTTTCAACTTTGCAATGGTTTCAGCTATAGATTCAAGAGAATCTTAATTAAATTTTATGCAGCATTTCTGTTTTTACTAGTAGTATTTTGAGGTTACCTTAATCCTCTATTTTCTAAATTTTTAAGTGCTATTATTTCTAAATTGTTCCTTGTGATTTTATATTAGCCTTATAGAATCCTTTATGGAGTTTTTACATAATATTACACTTATTTCATGTATTTGGATATAATTGTGATGCATAAATGACTAGTGCTTCAAGGGATATTGGCCTATAATGGAACAAAAAATGAATTTACTATATCTAAAACTATAATATTATGAAGCTAATTTCAATACAAAGCTGTTTTTTAAAATGTTTGGAAATGTTTTCTCAACGAGATGTTAAACATAATCAATTATTTGTATGAAAAGTGAGCATGCAGGATTGGTTTGAGGAGTGATCAACAGAAATTATTTTACAGAAGTATTGAGAAAAGTAATATTCACACTAGTATTGATACTAAAACAGAAAAGTTTTATAAGCAATGAATAAAAATGCCTAGCACCATAAATGATAAAATAAATCTTTTCTTTTTAAATGCTCCTTTACATACTATTTTTGATACTTAGGAGAGAGCATTTCTATCCTTTTGATTGAGGCCTTGAAGACTTTCTTAACTTGATTGTTCCTCAGGGTATAAATAAAGGGGTTCAACGTTGGTGAAATAGAAGAAATAAGCAGTGAAACCACTTTATTATTGGTCACTTCTTCCTTTGCTCTAGGGTTCATATAGATGGAAATGCACATGCCATAGGTGATGGAAACCACAATCATGTGGGAAGAACAGGTCAAAAAGGCCTTTTTCCTTTGCTGGACTGAGAGGAATCTAAAAATTGTCCTGATGATGTAAGCATAATACAGAACTATACAAGTCAGAGTCATAATCAGGGTCAGCACAGCACAGATTATCACCGTCTCTTCCAGGAGCCATGTGTCTGAGCATGCGATTTTCACCAGGGGAAATGCATCACAGGCAAAATGGTCAATATTAGAGTCACAAAATTCCACTTTTAAAAGCAGATTAAATAATAGGATTATTATACACAAACCAGCTGTCCAACAGCAGATGATGAGAAAATTGCAGACAATTTTGCTCCTGATGGCCACGTAGTGTAGGGGTTTGCAGATGGCCACATAGCGGTCACAGGACATGGCAGCAAAGAGATAAAAATCTCACACTGCAAAGAGGTCAGTAAGAAATACCTGGATGACACAAGAATTATAGGTAATGACCTTGTCATCTGGAGCTACGTTATATAAAAATCTAGGAATACAAGCAGACGTGAAGGCGACCTTTAAGAAGGAGAAATTTTGTAAGAAAAAGTGCACGGGTGTTTTCAGATGGGAATCCACAAATGTGAGTGTGATGATGGTGAGGTTCCCAGTTACACACAGCATGTAGGTGAGAAGTGGAAATATAAAAAGCAGAACCTATAGATGAGGGTCATCTGTCAGTCCCAACAGAATGAATGTTGTTATTGTGCCGTTTCTCATCACTGATTGCTGACTTCTCTTCAAGCTGCATGTGATATTCTGAGACATTTTCTTATTCATTATTCTACCTGTTCTATAATTTAACATATTCAGTATTTTATTTGCCATTCCATTTTTTAAAAATTGTTTTACTTCCATTGTTTGCTTAAGATTTTAACTTGTGAATACAATACCTCACAGGTTAGGTGTGATTTTATGAGTAGCACCAATCTCTTTGGCTCTCAAGAATTATTCCCTAATCACAAGTTAAATTTAAAATTTCACCATCGATTTCATGTTTTTTCTTACCACTTTCTATTATTAAAAATATTGCTAAAAATTAATAGATAACTTAGGCTCACTATACAAACTCTAAGTAGAACTTGAAATTTCTGAACAAAAACAATATTTTTCTTTATTGATTGTTAGATGAGTGTTTTTAATTCCCCTTAACTACCTTAACCTCTTCTGCTGCACCTAACATAACCATGTTTTTTCTGAATATGTATATCTTTCATAAATTTGCACGTAAACTTTACTTCTGACAAAAGAGATGACTGCTTTCTATTTCCTTTGATTTTCCAATAAAATAAACTACTTTTATTTCATGATACAATTTTTGCCAAATATAACAGAGTTAATGCAGAAGTCAAGAATCTTTTGACTTTGTGTTTAGTTGCTCCACAGATATTTTTCAGGTTAACCATTAATTATACCAGAAGGGATTCAAATATTTCTAATATGCAATCTTAATTGCAAGGCCTGGGGTTTTTTGACATCACAGTACAGAAATCTTTCTCCTTTGTATCCAGTTTGTTTTATGAACAATTTCACTTTATTGTTTAACATACTGTGTTCTCTTCTTATTGAGTGTGGACTGACTTGGCTGTGAGTATTTGTAAATTTCACTGAGTTACCAAAATAGGGAAGAAGCAGTGACTGAGGCCATAGTTTTCCTGCAAGTTAGAGCTCCCCTAGGGAATTTAGTCTCTCATTAAAAAGGTATCAACTATTTATATCAAGATGCAGAAGAACTTTTATGTAGCAATTCACCTACCTGCCTACCATCTTTCTCCTAATATCTCATTTAAGACACACATCACTGTGAAACCTTACTTAAACTTCAAAGTTGGAACATAATTCCATCTTCAAACTATATCATTTTCCCCCATGATATTACAGCTTCTTATCCAATAAAAGCTAACAAAACTGTAAAGCATAATTTACCGATAGCTGTGTATTCTCACTTGAAATCAAATGGTCAAATGAACCCAGAGTTCTTTAATGAGCTGCTGTCACTTCATTCAATATATTATCTATTTGGAGGGTGAGGATAAAGACCTTGCCTATAGACTCCTGTACCTACAGAAATAGTTTCTTAATGGTAATTTGAGATTAAATGTATAGGCCAAGTAGCCATGGATATTTCTTATATTAAGTTAGGTGTGGATTTATTATTGTCTCATGCATAAAAGCCTCCCAAATACTGACATTTATCCACTAAAGAAATTATAAAATATATATATCATAAATAAATACATGCTGGTTACATTACAGAACATTAAAATTATTGCTGAAAGCCATTTTCTCCTCAGGAGTAAAATATGACCAAATCCTGCAAAGGGAATTTCAATCCAAGGAAAATGTCATCATACTTAATCATCTGTTAGTAAATCAGAGCTTCTGTTAGTTGTTTAACTACGGCAACATTAGGAATGCAATGTTGAAATGATATTTTGATGAGTACATTTATATCTTCACCTTTACTTGTATACCTGGGAAAGCATACAGCTCCCAGAAATTGTGATCTTTAATTAATCCGACAGACTACCTGAGTATAGGCTTAGACCTATTATATGCCCCCAACATTTTCTTACTCTGTCCATCATTGAAAACTAAATGAATTCCTTTAAAGCAGGAATGTCAGGAAATCTATTCACAGGTGGAGGAGATGATATTCTAAAGAACCAGGATGGAGTGAAATGCTTTACAGCTTGGAGCATGAATTTTTAAATATTGATGTATATGCCACAAAGTAAATAAAATATTCCTTGGTGGCATACATTCAAAAATCATTAAAGAAACTTTAGAATAATGGTAATTTGCCAAAAAACCAGGAACACAGGCTTCAGTGGGGACTGTGTCCTCAGAGACAGGGGATAATGCATCTGCATCAGACTCAGGTCAGGAGGTCAACTCTGTTACTTAGTAACATATTTCATGTTTTTAAAACTTTCACATCTACTAAGGCATTTGTGAGATTAAATCCTTTGTTTTATAAATACAATCCTTTAATATGGGATATGAATTTTTCATTATCATTGTGCATTTTCACTCAGATAAGCAGAGACAGTTTATTTAATTATATGAGGCTACTGCTTACATTGATGACCTTATCCTTCCAGATTTTTCCTCTATAAACCCACCCATTAAATTAAAGAGATTATTCACAAATGAATGAAAATTTGCAACATTATGCTATAATTAGATGGTGAAAAATATCCTTTTGTATCTTTAAACACATCTTAATTTACCACATAAATATCTGATCCTTCCAATTTAGAACTATTAATTAAGTTGGATGCATGAAGATGTTGGTATTTAATTACCAATGTCGGAATTCAATTAATAATATTCTTGCAGTTTGCAGTTATCAGTCATTCTATCAAAAGATCTTTATAGTAATGTTTTCAATATGTGTGAGAATAATTGTTAAAAATTAAAATTGTAGATTAAAATTTTCTTATTTTTTGAAATATTTTAGACTGTTTTAAAGTATCTGTAAGATTAGTTTATTAAAAAATATTGCCACTGTAATTAAGTCATTAGAGTACATTATTTTTAATTCTTTCCATACTTTCTTCTTATAATTATACTTATTATATATTTTAACATTATAGTAAGTCTTTAAAAGTATCTATGCCTGTTTCTGACATATGGTTGATGGTTTTATACATTCAGATGTATCAATTTTTTGGCTTTTGTTTTTACATTATTGAATTATTATTGATATACAGTAAACCACACATATATAAATCCTACATATTTTTAAAATTTGACATATGTATAGCCAATAGAGATATTACCCCAAACAATACAATGAACATAACAATGGTTCCTTAGAATTTGCTTGTGCTCTCTTTAATCTCTCCTACCTGCCCATCTTCCAGTTTTGTCATTCACTGAAAAGTGGGGATATCTGTTCGGTTACTACAGATTAGTTTGATTTATGTGGAATTTTATATAAATGTACTTATTTTCACCTGGCTTATTTCACTCAGAATACTTTTTTGTGAGTCATTCATGTTTCTTTTCCAGTATTTACAGTTTATTCCTTTTCAATTCTGGGATAAAATCCAAAGCATGGTTATACCATAATTTATTACCTATTGGTAGATATTTTGTCAATTCAGTTTTGGAACTGATTATAAATAAAGGTGCTATAGATATTCATCCAGACTCTCTATTGACATGTACTTTCATTTGTATTGTGTAAGAACTTAGGAATAGAATGTCTGGGTCTTGGAAAATATATGTTCAAATATTTTAAAAACTGTCAAAAAATTATTCAAAGCTGCTAAATGATTTTACAAGCATTAGAGAAGTGTATAGTTCATCCACATCCTTGGTATGATCAGTCTTTATACTCTTAGAATTGTAGTAGGAGTGTAATGGTATACTTTTATACCTTGTGATTTTATTTTGCATGTACTTAATGGCCAATATGGCTGAGGACTTTTTGGTGTGCTTCTTTGTCATATATCATCCTTGGTGATGTGTTAGTTTAAATTATTGCATATTTTATGATTTTTTTAATATAATTTTTATTTTTTAAAAAAGGTATTTAGATTACATAAATATTACGTAAAAATATAGGGGATATCCACATTCCCTGCTCCCTACACCTACCACATTTTTCCACATTAACAACATAACACATTAGTGTAGTACATTCATTACGATTCATGAACACATTTTGGAGCATTGCCCCTAAGCATGTATTATAGTTTACATTGTAGTTTGCACTCTCTCGCTCACAATTTTGTAGGTTATGGCAAGATATGTAATGGCCTGTATCTGTCATTGCAATGTCATTCAGGACAATTCCCAACCTGAAAATGTTCCCATATTTCACCCGTTTTCCCCTCTCCCTGCCCTCAGAGCCTCCAATAGCTACTGTCTCCACATCAGTGATATAATTTCTTCCATTGCTAGAATCACAATAAGTCTATAGTAGAATACCAGTAAGTCCACTTTAGTCCATAGTTCTTTTTCCAATCCTGAAGATTCTGGGATGGTGATGTGCACTCTACCTCTAATTGAGAGGGAGCTTTGATCCCATGGAGCAAATGGATGGGATTCTCTTGCTTAAAGTTGTAGACTCTCTCAGTTTCTTGGAATGGGCATTGTCCATCATCATCTCCTTGTTAGTTGTCCTGGGTGAGTCCAATGAACTGGAGAGTAGGTGTTGCAACTCCATTGAGATTCAGGGCCCAGCTGGCACATGACAGCCCAAATATTTTAGTCTCAACCCTAGTCTAAATTATAGGTTCAACTAGAAGGGTCAGAAAAGCCATGTTTAGGGAAACCACAACTGAGTCCAACCCTGTCACACAGGAGGGCATAAATTCCAAAGTAATACCCACTGGCAAGGCATCCAACTCCTGAGCTATCTACCCTGACTAAATTGTCTGCATATTTACAGAACCCTCAGGAGCCCCACTATTTGAGGAAGTATTTACTTTGGCAGTCAATGAGAGCCTGCTGAGACAGGCATAATTGTAACCTCTGGAATGAACTCCTCACTCACTTTGAAGTCTTTTAGCCATATAAACTCATTTGTCTTTAACTTTCCCCCCTTTTAGTCAAGTTTTTTTCCAGTTGCATTGCTAGTTGGTGCTTGGTAATACTCCCTTGGTGCCAGGGAGGCTCATCCCTGGGAGTTATGCTCCACACTTCAGGGAAGGTAATGAATTTGTATGCTGTGTTCGGCTTAGTGATAGACTACATTTGAACAACAAAGATGCTTTCGGGGGTAACTTTTAGGAACCTTATAATACTAGGCTAAGTTTCAATTTCAAGAGTAAAGATTCATAACTTTCATCATCTATATAAAGATCCTATGAATGTACCATCTTCCTTCGCTAGCCATTGCCCCTGTATTCAGGGGATTCTTTCTATTCCATTAGAGAATGTGGCAGAGCTTTCCAGGTCAGGAATTTGATATTCTTTCTGGTATTGTGTGAAAATCCACCCACCCATGACAATGCCCCATGAACAATTGAACAAATGTATATGCCTTATATGCATGCCCAGGTGACCTTCTTCTGATGTAGTCTCTGTCACTGAGACCCCGCACAAATGATCCTCCCCTGCTGCAGTTCTAACCCTTCTGTGATCCAAAACCTCTTCAAAATGAAGCCAACAAAATACGCTAATAGAATTATTAAGAAAATGAAATAATAATGACATTTTTTAAAATAAGAAAAAAATACAAAAGTTTTTAAAAAATAAAAATTTAGAATAATAAAAAATAATGAAAACCATTAAAAATTTTGTGACATTATGTCTTTCATATCTGTAAGATCTGTTGTCTTGGTATGTATAGTGATATTTTCTTCTATTTATTCCCCTTGTGTATTACTTTTTTATTTTGTATTCAAAGGAGTTTTAAGTTACAGAAAAGTCACATACAGAGTTTAGGTAATTCCCATATACCCAACATCCTCCCGCTTTCCCCTTTCCCCTATTAATAATATTTTAGATATGGGTGATACATTTGATGTACAAATATTGAAACATAGCTACTAACCGTGGTTAAAGGTTTACATTATGGTTTATTTTGGACCATATGCTTTTATAAATTTTGATGA
>JAQZBX010040920.1:0-22488 GCA_029593785.1 Cabassous unicinctus | reverse complement strand
TTAAAGCTTTCATAATGTTTTCAAAAAAACTTCTAGAAAAAAAATTGAGTAGGGGTTAAATTTCTGAGATAGGCAGCCTGTCTGGCAGCCGGTGTCTCTAGAACATTTTCAGATAGACAATTGTTATTGTTTTCCAGCTGATGTGCCCTAAAAAGGACGAGTCTCGTCTAACCCAGTACGCAAGTGTAGAAATAAAAGATAAGTGGGAACTGGGCGAGGAGAGTGATCAAGACCACATTTCCTTCTCAAGCTCAGACAGTTGCCTTTTGAAAAGGCATAATCTCTCTCTGAGCTTCATTTTCTGTACTTCAAAATTGTAGTGATAATAAATGCCTGCTTTCCACCAGGGATATTTTTCCAGATGAGATCATGCATATGATGTAGTGGATATGAAAGTTTTTCAAATGGTAGAGATAAATGCAAATATAAGGAATTATTAATAGTTCAGATGTTAAAAAAGTTAAAAAGGCACGTTCTATAAGGTAAAATTCTATTCTAACAGTAAAAGACTCTGTGAACTTTATTTAGAGGCATAAAATTCTATCTCATTATATTTAGTGGCTATTTTTTTTTTTTAACTTCTGATGCTGTAAGCTTTAAAAGTATCAGAGCTTTGAATGAATGTCTAATCCTATAGGAAGGATAATGCTAATTGATAATTAGAAGACATAGTATGAGGTAGGAAGTAACATCCTAAAATATCTGGATTACAGATTTCTTTAAATTATTACCCAAGCAGGGATGTGTTTTTCACTAAAACCTTTGTATAGATCTTAAGTTCCTAGATATTCAATGTGATATTTGAATGAAGCTTCACCTTTATTTAGGAGAATCACAACCATGGAGTGCTTGCCCCTGGAGGGATGGACAAAGCTCCTTACTGCTCCTCTGGCTTTTTTGGTCACTCTTCTTTGGCCATATATTAAAAGGTCTTCCTAGGAAGGTGAGGTGAATTTATACTAAGAAGATTAGAAAAATAATCATGGGAAAGGAAAAAAATTTTTTAAGATTTGTATTATTTTATTTATTTCTCCCCCCTGCCCATTGTTTGCACTTTCTGTGTCTGTTCATCTTCCTTGTTTCTTTAGGAGGCACTGGGAACCGAACCCAGGACCTCTTTTGTAGGAGGGAGGCACCTAATCGCTTGAGCTACCTCCATTCCCTGCTCTGTTGTGTCTCTCATTATGTCTTTCTTCTTGTGTCTCTTGTGTCATCTTCTTGTGCCAGCTCACTGCTCCTGCCTGTTGCGTCAGCTCGCTGTCTTGCTCTAGGAGGCACCGGGATCCTCCATTCCCTGCTTTGTTGTGTCTCTCATTATGTTTTTCTTCTTGTGTCTCTTGTTGCATCATCTTATTGCATCAGCTTGCCGCACCTGCCCGTCATGCCAGCTCGCCATCTTCTTTAGGAGGCACCAGGAACCGAACCAGGGATATCTGCTTCCCAGGAAATTTTTTAAAAAAACAAATTGTGTTTTCAGATATGGGAAGCAGCCTGCTGTACTTACTTATTTATTTATTTTTAGGCAGCACCGGGGATCGAACCCAGAACTTTGTACTTGGGAAGCAGGTGCTCAAACCACTGAGCTACACCCCTCTCACCTAGGAGAAATTTGATTCAGGCCTTAAAGGGTGAAAAAGATGGAAAAGATAAAAAGCAAAGCAAATGGAGGCACATTAAGTGCCCTGTAGTAGCGTTAAGTTTCCTGACATTCAAAGGTTTTTGTCGTTGATGGTATTGTTCTCCGTCCTCTTTATACTTAGTAATTATAACTAACTTTGTGCGTCTGGTTGTCTGATTTGCCTACTCACCTGGGCAGGTGCCATATGCTAAAACTTCTTTATTTTATTTTATGGAGCACAGCGCAAGTATTACCTGAATTAAACTTTTGTGAAAAGCGTATTTCTAATCGAGGCACCCCTCTGGATCCTTAAACAGGAAGAAACAACTCTGTGCTCACCGAGAGTTCCGGGGCTGGAGCGCGTGGTGGGCTTGGCCAGCCCTGGGGCCCTGGGCGGTGGACTGGCCTTGGTCCCTTCACAACTTACTGATCACTCCCACAGTCATCTCGAGGGTGAAAGGAAAGGTCCACCTTTGGTTCCCCTTGAACCTAAGGGTGTGTGTTAAATTCTTTACGCAAAGGGCAAAGAGGATTGGCTTCCAGCCCTTTCCCCCCGATAGCATGTTATTTTTTAAGATCTTTGGACATTTCCAACAAGAAACCTGAATTGTGGACTCTCAAACATGTTTTTTGCCTCATTTATCTTTCCGTTTCTCAAACACACCCTTTAGAAACAAATGTAATTTTACACTGAAGTGGTATCAGAGCCCATTTGTGACTCTAAATGCATTGATAATTGCACACTTTCAGTCTCGTTGGAAAATATTTGTATCTTCTCTCAGCTGTAAATGGTGAGACATTAGATTTTCATCTTTCTCCAACTATTCCTAGGTGCAGTCACAAAGAGGCTGTGCCAAATGTGATCCTTTCCAAAAATCTGTTCCACTCACCTAAATCCAAAACCTCACTGCCCAAAACCTCAACCCAAGAGGCTGAGCCTTTTACCAGAAATCCTACCATTCTCTTTGGACCAAGCATGTTTTCCTTTAACAGGCAGATGCCACAGGAAGACGTGACAATTTATTTATACCTTGGAGTTCTGACTGATTATACCTTGGAGTTCCTTCCAATTAAGGCAGTTCTGTGGGAGTGGCTTTGCAGGGAGGAAATGTGGACAGGTGAGGCAGGTAGGCTGGGGGCGGGCGGAGGGCAGCCTGGGGCAGACTGAGTTCACCTGGGCTCTGAAGACCTTGGAGACGCCCTAGGGAAGGATGGGAGAGCTGTGAGAGCAGTTAGGGGTGCAGAAGACAAATCTCTACTTCACAGCTTTCTTTTGGATCACTTCTGAGTCTTGGGTGACATTTTTAAATGTACCTAATTCTTTTGCACCAATGTAAAATTGACTAGCTTTCGATTGTATTTACAGTAACAACCTAAAGAGCCCAGCTAGTCCAGAGCCATCTTCTTTGCCAAAGTTCACAATGTATTTTTTTTAAGATTTATTTATTTTATTTACTTTTATCCATTTTAACTGCCCCCCCCCCCTTTTGCTGTTTTTGTGTCCATTCGCTGGGCAATTCTCTGTGTCTGTTTCCTGCCCTCTCTTCTCATCCTTCTCTTCCTGTCTTCACCCGGATTCGATCCTGGGACCCTCCAATGTGGGAGAGAGGCGTCCTACTACCGCCTGCGCCACCCTAGTTCCTGGTTTTTCGGTGCATCTCGTCTTGGCTCTCCCTTGTGTCACTCTCCTGTTACATTATTTTGCTGCGTGGCTCCGTGGGGCCTGGCACACCCACGCGCCTTCTATATTTTTCTTTATTTTACTGGTAGGTCCCAGGGATCGAACCCAGGTCCCTCCATATGGCAGCCGGACGCCCAACCATTTGAGCCACATCCACCCCCCAGCAATGGATTTTTGATAGAAGCGTGCAAAGATTCACGGGAGTGGTCATGGACCTTCATAGCTAGAATATAGACGGGTCTTGAAGTTTTGTATACGGGAAGCTATAACCTTTGTTAAAGCAATTGAGAAGTTGGTTTGTTACAGTTTCTTTCAACTGATGTTCCCTGCAGTGAATGGAATATGACCTAATAAGGGACCACAATCTGGTACAGGACTGAACCCTCTCTCTCTCTCTCTCTCTCTCTCTGGGTAGCTTGCCCTCATAAAGTGAGTGAGTTGTTGCTCTGTTGACTTAGTTTATTTTGAGTTCCTCTGCTGTTGAGATTTTTTTATTTGGAAAGAAACATACAAAGAAGTCATACTAGCAGCACAGAGTTTTGAAAAAAAGAATTAGTAATTAAATAATTCCTAAATGAAATGCCCTTACATTTGGTTACAAGGACAAGATTTTGTTTACTGTGCCATCTTAAAGTCATTTTAAAAGTTTTTCTCATCCAATACTCTTCCCTATTTTATTTATTTGACATTTATTTTAATGACTAAGTACTTTTCCTACTTAAATGTTTTATGCCCTTTCTTTCTTGCAGCTTTAACTTCACTGTAATTTGTGTGATTGGAAGTTCTCAGCTAGACGCTTAGGCACTTTTTCTGTTTGTGGTTGCCTTTTCATTGCCCTTGTTCTCCAAACACTTGGTCTCAAGAAAGTTTGCAGCAATGACGAGTTCCATGCGGACTTCCTGTTTTCTTTTATGTCAACATATCCAACTCCAGCAGACCCATCTCCAAACTTGGTTCCTTCTGTCTATACTAGCTTCTCTCTCCTCTGACCTCTAAAAGTAGAGTTAAAGCCTGTGGTTTGGGGTTTGTTTATATTATGGCTTAAATTTCCTTGGCTTCTTCTCATGTGTACCGTATTCGTCATCTCTGACAAGACCATTGTAATCTCCTTGAGGGTAGGCACTGCCTTCTACTTGGATAACCCAGTAACTTCTCGAATGGTCCCTAAGAGGCTCTCAGTGCATACTGGTTAGTGTCTTTGGGAGCAGTGTGCACTATTCCTTCTTGCCACCATTTTCAGGTCCTCGTTTGGCTGTAGAAATA
The DNA here is from genome assembly GCA_029593785.1 of Cabassous unicinctus. NCBI lineage: Eukaryota > Metazoa > Chordata > Mammalia > Cingulata > Chlamyphoridae > Cabassous > Cabassous unicinctus. The sequence goes on along the minus strand of JAQZBX010040920.1, from coordinate 17,926 downwards.
TTTTCAATTTCATTATCCCAGTCATTTTAAACCAATTTACGTCTTCATTCTTTAAAATAGGGTTCTATTTAAATGATCGCCAGCTAAAGCTCTGAGCTGTAGCCCAACTCATTTTCTTCCCTCCTTCATTCCTTCCCTCCTTCCTTCCCTCCCTTCTTTCTTTCTTTCTTTTCTGATAATGGTTATTGTTGGAAGACAGTGCGCTGCATTCTGCTTCCAGGACTACTAAAACTTGCTTTGAAACATTTCAAAACAAAATGTGTCTCATAGAGATCATTCTTCTCTTCATTTTGTGTCTGGAATCAACCCACTGAGTTTTGTACAAATTAGTGCTGAGAGACATAGGTAAGATGTCAAGTTCCAAACTGCTAAACTCTTTATTAAGCTTTGTTCTCCTGAAACCCCAAACAATAAGAAAGTAAAAGGTTAAACACTATTTTCTAGTGAGTAGGTTAATGACAAAATACCTACTTCTATCATTTCTTTTGAGTGAGAAAAAAGAATGGTGGAAAATTGATGGTACTCAAAAGCACTTGATATAGTCTCAGAAATTTGAGAAATACATTTAAATTTTTCCATAAATCCAAGTTAAGACATAAAATATCGATAATAAATTATATTTTTATTATAGTAACATTATAATAATATTGTGGTGCTGGCTGAAAAGGGGAATTAAAGTTACCACTTCAACTCGATGTGCGCTAATTAAGGGGAACCCACAATTTAGCAGCCTCTGTGTCAGCTCAAAGCCCACTGCCGTCGGGAGCTCCACCAGATTAGTACCATTCTGTGGTCGACCTCCAAAATCAGCGTCTGGCTCTAACACGCACACTCACACACTGTGACCTTGGATAAAACACAAACTCCCTGAGTCTCAGGTTCTCTGTTTGTAAAATGAGATGGTAGAATTGGTTTGTTTCTTAACATGTTTTGAGTTGCTGAGACCTCTGAAAAGTAGATGAAAGTGATGGAAAACACATGCCTACCTAGATACTAAAGTTACATGTAGATGTGTTGGGATTCAAGCTGCCTCAAAGCCAGCCCTTGAACCATAGGTAACCCATGGACCAGAGGATCTTTTTCAGTCCTGTGCAAATCTAACAATCTATGACTCTCTGATTACATTTTTAGTATAAATCAACTTAAACAGTATACAAAGACACACAGAAAATAGACCAAAGGAGAAACAATATTTATAAGCAATAAGATATTACAAGTGCAACACATCTGGACAAAAGATATTGAGATATTAGATTGTTGTGTTTGGAGTGTAGTGAAAATAACAATGAATTTGATAAGCAGAACTAAATAAAATAATCAGAGCTGGTGTGATGCTAACAATGCATTTATCAGTAATGTTTTAAATAAAATTGCTGTTTATTACAAGATGAATTAAGTTCCACATCCTCTAGAGGTACATAGTATTAGCCATGTCATTCAAAAAGTCTGCATAGACAAATATACTCATCCCGAGAACAGATGGAAACATAAGGATTTTCAAATTTTTATAGAGAATCCTGTAATACTAATTCAAATAATTAATTAGAAATACATATTTTGAAGACTTTCAAATAATTCATTTTTACATTTAACATGCACATTATTAAAATCTTCACTTATAATTATTTAACAATTTTTATTTCATCAATAAAATAAAGATCTTCATTTCTGTTTGAACAGTTTATCCTTGGGGTAGGATGTCAACTCATTTACTTACTATTTTGAGTCGGTAAAACAGTGGGCCTGTCTGAATATAATTGGGAAGAATTAAAATACAAGTTAACATTCTGAATAGTAATGTCAAATTTAATTTTAGGAAAGTGTAATGGAAAAGCAAGATTTTATTTTTCAGAACCAAGTTTTTTTTAATGGGAATGGATAGAGGGGAGTTGGAAAGAAAGACAAAAGAAAAATTATTTTTGCAGATCAAACATAAATTCCTTTTTAAAAAACAGTTTAAAAAAGTAAGGTTTAATGCAGAGGAAAATGCATTAAATTAGGTTTGAAAGCATCCCAAATCAAAGTATCAACACTTTAAATTTCACTGGTGTTATGTTCAATGTTAGCTATCCAATTTTATAATTGAATAGGTAAAATCAGGGTAAGTTATTTTGGGAACTTTTTGTAAGTACCACAGATTACTTCAGATTATTGGTAGATGTGTAAGAAATAGAAAGGAATTAGGTGTTTTTTTGTTTTTTTTTTTGTATTTTTCAGAAACTACTCTGAAATTAAATGGAAACACTCCAGTTCAAATTGCATGTGATTAAACAGACAATTACTATTAAGAATTTATAAAATGAAATTAAATAAAAATCTGTTAAAAGTTAGATTGAATGACTGATGTCCACATTTCAGTATAAGGAAAAGGTATAAAGAGTCTAGGAAATGTATGGTACTATAATTTCCAAAAATATGCGGTTTTGAGAAATAGATATCATGTATCCCCATTTTTCAGATAGGGAGAATGAAGTTCAGAGAAGCTAAGTGACCCGAGCTCAGTAAGATGTGTTAGGGCACATCCTGGAGCCCACGTTTTCTTTCAGGCTTCCAAGTTCTCTCCCCTATATTTTAGCCTGCAGTGGTAACTTTTGCTCTCTTTTGTAAAAGGGGTTTGATTACATTTTTTCTATGGATTGCATGTTAAGAATAGCTGTTCTTAATAAAACTATAAGAAGCTTCTGGGGGAAAATAAGCCAATATTCTGGGAAAACAGATATAAACAGGACTAATTTCCCAACATCACATTCTCTGCTAATGAATTCATCAAAAATGAAAGGAAACTCAGGTCCTCCCCAACTAAATTTGTGATTAAAGATTTGAGCCAGATTTAATTACTGGAAATACACACACACACACACACACATATATATATTCCAAGACTCAACATTTTCTTACACTTCACATGATCTGTGTAATTGGGAATATTGTTCTCTTTATTGTCACAAGACATCACTTTAGATTGAAAGGTTAACTGATAGCTCCTAGGTCTATAAAAATTACCATAACATTGTGTAAGTATATATAATATATATTTATGTACATACGTCTTTAAAATCCTATTCACAGTGAAGTTAGGGAGCATTACATAAATTATGAATATATCATCTTTGAAAATCAAAGTTTCTCTGATTTGTCCTGTAGCTTTCAGGGTGGCTCCAAATGATATTGCAAGGAATGCATTTTAATAGTTGGAATTTTGAGGCTAAATTCATAATCTCAATATTTCCATTATTATATTTACTAAATAGTTCTGATAAAATCAATGTTTAACTCCCTGTCCTATTTCAGGGGATTTCCTAGCTTAATTCCTACCTTTATCTCTGAATCCTTATGTACTAAAAGATAAGAGTAATAGTCATTTATTCCTTATTTAAAGGTAAGGCAGATATTGACACTAAGCATTTCTGTTGAAAAGCACTCAAAGTTGTATCATGTGCTAGATACAGAAACTCCAGTATATATCAAATTATTTCCAGAATCTATATTTAAGCTTTGAAAATAATTCTTCCTTAATTTATTAAAACCACTTTAGGGAGCAAATGTAGCTCAAGTGGTTGAGCACCTGCCTGTCATGTACAAGGTCCCGGGTTCGATCCCCAGTACCTCCTAAAAACAAAACAAAATAAAACAAAAAAACCAACTCTCATTGGGTAGCAGTTGTAACTCACTGGCTGAGCACCTGCTTCCCATTTATGAGGTTCTGGTTTCAATCCCTGGTACCTCAAAAAAATAAACGAAATACACTTTAGTAGATTTGCACCATAGAATTGTGTTTTTTACATAAAGTTTCAATCAAACCAACCTGGATGACATAAAACAGAGGAAATAAAATATTTTTACTCATATTTGTTTTGATGTATACAAATCTGCACCAATTTCCTAATGATCATAATGAAAAGATACAATGTTCTTACTGAAATATTGCTAAGGTGTAGAATATCTCAGTGAGTCAGGGTATTAGATAAATATTTACTAAGTTCTCCATTTCTTAAGTAAAAATAATTATAAAAGATTTGATATGCATGCCTGGAAAAACCTTTTAGCTTGAAAAACATGTGCCAGAAACTTGTTTTCTTTTTGAAAGAAGCAATGGTGCAAGAAATTGTTTTTCAATTTTAATGAACTACTTGGAACCTCTATTTCTTCTTCTGTAAAAGGAGATTAGTAAATTTAGTTTTGCCAAGATTGTTGGAAAAGCTGGAGATTATGTGTATAGAGCTCATTCTTAGTAAAGGGCCTGGTGTACAGTAGGTGCTCAAGTGACAGCTAATAAAATAGTAATACTTAACTGATTGCAGATTGATTGCTGAACTATAATAAATAGGAGGTTCCTGGGGATTGAACTCCGAACCTCATACGTGGAAAGCAGGTGCTCAACCACTGAGCTACATCCGCACCTCAATGACAGTTGGTTTTTTCATTTGTTTTTTTTTTTTTTTTTTTGAGGAGGTACCTGGGATCGAACCCAGGACCTTGTATATGGGAAGCAGGTACCCAACCACTGAGCTGCTCCCTGGTAGGAATTGATATTAACACAGGATTTAAAAAGGGAGGAATGAAATTCTGTTGACTGAAGACTGTATATCATTGAATTAAGGTACTACCCTGCTGGTGGTGTCGGAGGTTTTCACATGACTGTGTGTGACTTCCACTTGGCTGATAGCAATTGTAAGATAATACCAATTGTAAGATGCATCCTGGTGTTAGAGAAATTAAATGTAAAAAAAAAAAAATCTCTGAAAATAAATGACATTAGGCTTCTGTAATAGGAAGAAAACAAAATATACAAGGCAAATCAAGAAATATGCCGCCCACATGACTATGCACGTGGTTAAAAATGGTTGGTGTCAGATTTCATTTTATTCTCCTTTAAATATATTTCATTCACATATCAGGCTCTAGTTTCGTTTGGGAAAAATGTGGAATACTTCCCATTTTCAGGATGTTCATCATGTAGCAGAGCAAGGACTACACAAAACACTGTTTCTCAAAGTCAGACCCTTACTCTTTGGTTTGCATAGTGATACTTGACACATAAACAATACGGAAGTCCTTTAGGAGCAGCAAATAAACTTTAGATTTATCATTGAAAGTTAATTGTAACTAGTCTACAAATAGCTTTTCTATTACTATTGTTTTATTAAGTATATGTAATAAATTCAAAGTTTTCTTCTTTCCTTCTCTACATACTTCTTTTGTGAAGAGATATTTAATGGTGGGTGCGGTGGGTGTCAGGTTAGAGCTGCACCAACGGCGTAGCTTTGGTTCGTCCAGCCTTGGGAGGAAACTATCAGGAATAGGGACTGAAGAACTGTGCTTCCTCAGACAGACAGTTGTCTTGGCTTATTTCTGATTATTTTTCACTTGTAACTGTTTGTCCTCAACCTCATTTACTGAAAAATTTACTTTGATGTGTCTCATGCTATTTAATTTCACATGAGGGAAAACATTAAGAATTATTATTGCTGATGAATTTTTATAAGGTTAAACTTATATGCCCCCTTAATCATCTATTAAAGAGAAAGCCACTTATATATGTCCAGGGACTTGGAGTGTAAACACCGAGACGGCGCTTACTCTGCTTGGCAGAGATCCGAGCACTCTCCTTACACGAGCTCATTCAATCCTCATAACAACCCCGTGAGAGGTGCATCGTTATGCCCATGTAACAGCTACTGAACTGAGGCAGAGAGACGAAGTACTTATCCAAGTTCACATGGCGAGCAAGTGACGCATCCTGGAATCAGACAAGGTGTTTGGCTCCAGAGCACGAGTCTTTGACACTGTGCTGCTTCTCTTACATCACAGCGAAATTATGGGCAGCTGATATGGCATAATTCAGGCATGAAAACTATTGGCTTTTTGCTATGGTGCTTACATTGTTTAAATTTAATGAATTCCAAACTGCTAGCACATGACGGACCCCAGAGCGCTGCATTTGATAAGTCAAAGTATTCTGCTTGTTTGGATTAGCTCATTTGCATGATGGAATTTGAGCTCATCTGATCAGGTAAATATAACATCCCACTTTTAGAATAAAATGCTGCTTTAAAAAGTAGGCAGTCAGGACTGCGTATCCCTCTTTAGCTTGTGCGTGTGACTCTGAATCCAGAGAACGGAGTCCTCTGTGCTCTTACACCCATGGCCATTTGCCGTGTTTTCTGTTTGTTCATTAATGAGCTAACTTAAATGTAAATTAGAAAACACCCATCAAATAGCAAAATCAGATATTTACCAAAAAATACACATTGCTTTGTAGATAAATATGAAGTTTTTGGCATCATTTAAGTTTGTAAATTTGAATATGAGGGCATATTTAATTTAAAAATTGGAAAACATAATGTTAGGAATAAGTGAAATAACCTTTTTTATGTTATAGGAATATTTTCATGGCAAAATTATCCAATTCAACTTTCTGGTTTCTCCCGTTTATTCCAAATCTAACTGTGTAAGAAAAGGTATGTTTAAGTTTCAAACAATAATATCTGATATGTTATCAACTGCAACTTAGAGCTAGAAATCTTACGCTTTTTATCTTTGTACCTCCAAAGGTTTAACTTGGTTCCTTATACACTCTAGGCACTTATTTTATTTAATGAAGGGATATAATTTGCATATTTCCAGTATTATACCATAGTAAATTCCTAGTAATGAAACTAACACACAATAATATCCTGAAATATTAACGATTAGATTGCATTCTTTCACTTTAATATTAGGAGCATTACACGTCTATGAAAATTGATAATATTTGCATGATAAAATCAAACTTTATTTTACCAATGTGAGCAATAAATATAATGCATTATTCAATCTTACTAGATATTTGATTGTAATTTGTCTTCATGGTTACAAACGACTAGTTGGATACAATTTTATTGCCTGAGAATCACACCCTCAAGGTTACTGACTGAATATGCACACGTACTCAAGGATATTGTCCATATGATGCCAAACCAAACACATTACTATCCCACCTTATGCTACACACAGTGCTGTACAAACTGGTATGTTACTTATAAATTCAAACTAACTGGTGAAGAATGTACTGATTCTTATGAACCTTATAGAATTATATGATGTTTTAGGGCTCTACTCCATTGGTAAAGAGAGATTAAGAAATGAGTTTTTTATTCACACAGAATAAGGAAAACAAATATTGAAATAAATTCCCATTTTTGTTTTTTAAGAAAACATTATTTGAAGGTATTCATCGCAAAAATATGAGCCAATTTAATGTAAGATACAAATTGAACAGACTGATTTTTTTATGTGAATCACAAAAGATTTCTTCTGAAATCCAACTTTAGTTTAAAAATAAGTATATGATGTTGTTGTTGGGCACACACTGTAGCCTGATTTTCACAGCTCTCCACTTGTCACCCAGCCAGCGCTGGGAGAGCCGCTAGGCGTACACAGATGGCGGGAGAGGCTCGTCCCCTCGGCAAAAACCTCAGGTGAATTTCCAGTGTCCTTTCAAATACTGTCCTTGCCACTCACAAATGAGGAGCTAAGTGAGAACAGTTAGACTCAAGCAGTATATAGGGGCCCGGTGTTTTTTAAAGTAAGGCTGGTGGATGTACTTGGTGCCCTAGTAGCCGCTCAGACCTGGGGCAACTCAATGGGAACCAAACAGGGCATGGGCCAGGAGGGAAATGACGATCCCCAGCAGCTCTGGTCCAGCATCACACTACATTACTCTCAAGGAGCACGACGGATGACTGAATAGTTGATCAGTGTAACAAAATGTGAGCACTAAGTACAAAGCACTCTGCTAAATATTTTAGGGATAGTACAAAGCGTTAAATTGAAAATAAGTATGCGATGATGTTAGATGCCACGATCATCTAATTTTTATAGCTTTGTATCTGTTACCCAGTCGGTAACAGAAGAACTGTTAGGGACAGTCTCAGCTTCTCGGCAGAAAGCTCAGATGGATTCCCAATGTACTTTTGAAGTATAGATTTATTGAAATATATTAATCTTTGTGTTTTTCTTTTTGGCACCTGACCGTTCTGGTTAGTTGGAGGTAATCAAGGTGCTCTGAGGACAATTAGGATTGCTATAGAGGAAATGCTTAAAGAAAGTCAATGATCGGTTTCTGACTAGCACAACTGGTCTTTGAAATCCATAGCAAGACAAGTGTGGAGAATGGAGCTTTCTTAGAGAAAAAATGGTCTTTTAAATCTCAAAGGTATCTTCAAGAGATGGACTCAGCCATAGACAGTAAGTAGGAATAGGTGAAGGAACTAGTAAGAGCCAGGGGAAGCCTCTGTCAGACAGGATGAGGAAGGAAGAGGGAGGGCCGGGAGGTTATATGCCAGTGTCTACAACATCTTGGGATTGACTCTTGAGGGAGGCAGGATGGGCAATAAACAGCCAGAGAAGTAAAGGGAAGTCACAGAGGTTGTGGCCATAAAGTCTGCAAGCATCTCAGAGAAGCCCACATTCAGCATGGTGCCAGCCCAGAGGGGGCTTGGAAGGTAGCAATGAGCTAAGGCACCTAGAGGAGGTATGGTGACCCCACAGCAGAGGCCAGATGGAGAAAGTAGTTGGGCCCAAGAAGGATCTGCTGAGCCAGCAAGGAATGGAAGGTACCAAGTCAGCAAAGGAAAGTCACAGCAGCGTGCCGTACCAGAGGAGAGAGAACAGGTGAGTTCACAAGCCACTGACTTAAGTATGAGAGGGTAGCAGAGGGTTCAGTGGCCAGCCTTGGGGTGGGACAGGGTGGCAAGTGAGGACCCCAGAGAAAGAGGTCCCCTCCCCACTGCCATTACGTGCATATAGTAAGCACCTTCCTCTTCCGAGCTGCCATCCGGTACGTGGAAATGATAGCCCTTGCCAGAGATGGAATGAGGTAATCCAAAGTAAGACTCTTTCAAGCTAGAAGGGATTGATATACTCCTAATTGCCAAGTTTGCTCCCCATCCTACTGTCCACCAGTCCTCCCTTCTCACCTCCCCACATTCCATGGATGGCTCTTGAAGAAGTCAGGACCCTTTTGAGAAAACCAACCATTTGTTGCAGGCCTTATTTTGTAATTACACTGATGGCAGTATCTGAAGAAGAACCTCTGCAGAGGATGTGTTTACATTTTATTAGTTCAGCAAAGTGCTCACCTTCCCTTCTTTCCCATTCACTGAACCCGGAGCTGTTCTACCTTTGAGTGCAGACCTGGATGTCAAGGTTGGGTAGACATGCAGAGTTGGGATGTTGGGGGAGGGGAAGAGATTATTTGGATAAACAGAGTTCTGGAACTTGGTAGAACTAAGTTTCTTGGATTTTATTGTCTTTCCTGATGAAAAAATGTGCAATTTCAACACAGCAGCAGAAGAAATAGACATCTGGCCTATATTTGACAATTTATATGGTCTAGGTCACCTACTTTTGTTAGTTCGGTTATGTGTCTCTTATGTTCTTATTTTAAAATCCTTCTGGGAATTGGAGGGAGGAGATCATGATTACCACCAGCTCTTCATGTTTATCATCTTCATTTTTTATCCAAATATTGCTACTTCCTCAAAATTAGTCTCCCTGCTTCCAAGTTTAGCACATCCACTCTAGCCTCCATACTGCAGGCACAGTGTTTTCTAATATACCAGAATGAATTCTGCTGCTCTCCTGCTCAAGACAAAATTAAGTCTATTCTCCTTATCGTGGTGTACAAGGCCATGGATGATGTGGATCTCGGTTTCCTCTTCATCCTCATCATCCGCCCTTACCTGCACTCTCTCTCGGCTTCAGGGTTTTGTTTCTGCTGTCACCTCCTGTTTGGAATACTCTTCTCTTCCTGCCTTTGGCAATCTCCTGACTTTGCAAGTTTGGCACCTTCCTAAACCAATTTTGGATCGTGGCTAAGAACTGACTTTTTCAGGATGCCTTTGCTTATTCTTAAGTTCAAGCCAGGTGTCTCTCGCAGGTGCACCACTGGTTCCCTGCACTTCCTCACTGTTCACTGTTATTACTACCGATGTACCTGTCTCCATTCGTCATCCAGCTGTAGGTCAGAGAAGGTGGAACTCTACTTAATGTGCTCACTGGTTATCTTCACAATCTGGCAAAGTGACTGGAGCACAACACAGTAAATGCAAACTATTTATTGAAGAATAAGATGATGCCTAAACTAGATATTTTCAACTTTGCAAAAAAAACACGTTTTGTTTTTTGGGTCCTATTTTTCTTATATTACCATAGACAACTGAGAATCAGCTATGTTTTGTTGGCGTAAACTATCAACAGAAAGCTTGTAGTTTCAGAGTTGGAAAGAACACGTTGGTCTTCCTTTCAGTGTTCATTTTTTTCCTAAACTATATAGCCTCAAATTTGAAAATAAAGAATTTTCTTAAAAAGCAAAAGTCTGTGAGCATATTTATGTTTTATGTTTGGATAGTGAGTGATATTTTCTATGACATTTCGCATTGATCAACTGTAGAGAATCACCCATGTTTTCTATTATCAGGAGAATTACTTGCTCAGTATTCCAGGAAAAAAACATTTAAGTTTTTTAAGGGAGCCTGTCATTCTACTTTGTAAGTCATATGAATTCCTTCCAAACTACAAAGTCTGCCATGTGAAAATCCTCCTCCTCCTAGTCATATCTAGTACAGGGTTTGCCACATTAATTCTGTAGAGTATTTTTGTGCTACTGGAGAATAAGCAGAGCTGCAAATATCTCTCTACTTTGACAGCGACATGGTACTCTCATATTAGCTCTCTATGTAATTTTGGTCTTTCTCATGAACCATAAAAACTCTTAGAAGAAGAAAATTTAATTTTATTTAATATATAATGGCCTCAAATTTTCAGTAGTAACCTAGATTTGGGAAGGCCATGATAGAAGTCTATTGATTAATTTTTGTCACTATAAAAAAACTAATACGATTTTGTATCTACCAGGTTAAAGCGTAAAAATATGAAATTAGTGTGGACATAATTGTTACTCAATTAGACTTAATTAGGCTTCTCAGCAGCTCTGATATGTCTTTGAATGATAGAACATTAGGAAAATAAAACTATTTTTTAATAGGAATACAGTTCGGTGGAATCCCACTTTAAAATATAAGCTTTTCTGGGTGGAGTGTTAATAGAAGGTATTTTAGTGGCAAAAAGTTTAAAATCACTGCTCTTTATAAATAATCTATAACCATAAAAACTCATAGGTAGGTAAACAAGCTGGACAAACAGGCTTTGAGTTTCATTTAGAGTAATTTAAGTTGGGTACAGTGGATACATCCGGATTTGATGTGCTGAGTGATTTCAAAAGATGATAGAAATAAGTTACATTACAGTGCATGTGCGGACAGCTACTCACAATGCCATTTAAATATTTTACTCACATAGAGCCCAGCATTGGTGTCACACTGCAGTTAATCACACTGCACACTGTAACCCCATGGACAGGCCACCTAATTCACATTTCTCTGAAAGTGCTTTCTCAGTTACGGCTTTCAGCCAGCTTAAAAGTAATGCTTTCCCCATTTCCCCATGAGTGGAAAGAAAGCAAACAAACCCGTTGAGCAGTAAGGTCAGCATGACATAAAACAACAAGAGCCAGTAAATTGAAAACGAGGTTGACCTTCTGGGATTAATCCAGAGTCCTGCAGCCATTTTCCAAACCCTGCGACTGCCAGAGGCTGTGGAACAGGCGGGTGCAGCCTGCCCTGCCGGGAGCGCCGAGCTTGGTGGGGTGGGGACGTCTCCAAGCAGGGAACGGAGCTCTTCTTCTCGCTTTGCCTTAGCTGGAGGGCATGCAGAGAATCACTGCTCTTAAACCGGGCGCCAAGCCTGACGTTTTTAACTCTTCCCAGGGACAGGGAGGATACCTTATTAAAGGAAACTACTATTTGCTTCTCATTTCAAGTTTTAAGAACACGCTGATCAGGCCTAACTGTGGAGTTATAGGTTCTAGCAGAGCCAGACAAGAATCAATTTCCTCATCTTAGGGCCATAATCCAATCCTGAATGCGATCATCTAGGCCCAATTCAATTTGAATTAATATTATGGGATAGAGACCAATCCCGATCGAATTGGAGTCAATAATATGGTGTGGGTAATCATTTACTTTGGTATTCTTCAGTAAATTTTGGATTTGTCAAGGATCAGCGTGTGGAATAATGTTACATTAAGTAGATGGTAGCGGCCAGGCGCAGGGGTTGCGTTTTTCACCCAACTTTGGGTGAGGAAACCTCTAGAAAACCTCTATAAAATCAGCTGCACCTGGCATGTTATCACATGACAGCCCAGAGAAAGTAGGCAGATTACCTGGCTGTGTATTTCGGGTAAAACTGAGGAGGTCCAGAAATTATCCACTTAGTATGGGTAAAAAACTATTCCTTTGCTTGAGCTGTCTGCTTGTCCATTTTGTCAGGGGAGATGTGGTTGTTGAATTTTGAATATAAAAATGGAGATTTTTAAATGTGAAAAAATTTTTTTTGAGTTTTGAGTGCTTCTTAACACAAAAGGCACTTTGTTTATTTAATAGTAAAAATAATCTGAGCGTGTAGTATATATACAGATTTTAGACTTAGAGTTCTAGTAAAGCTCTTTATATTTTATAGAGATTCTTTAAAAATGTCAAAGATTGTTATCATTTATTCTTAACATATTTTAATGCAAGGATGCTAGGTTCTTTAGTTTTCTGATAAAGCAGGCCCCGAAGTCAAAAGACTATATCTTTTAAGGGAAAGAAATTGACTATTTCTAGCCATAATTTCATGTAAAATCAATCAAATGTACCTTATGTACATAAAGACACCACTCAACTAACTGGGTGTTCTAGATTCCTGGTTTCACAATAGAATATAGCTGATAAGTTTGAGAAAAATGGTAGCCAGAGCTTTGGTTTAATGAAAATAGCAGCAGTTGTTATTTCTGAACAACTGTATACTTCATTTTCATTTCTATTAATCACAAAACAGTTGGACAATGGCAGGTTTAGGGAGCTAAATGGCTCACTCAGGCTTCTCTGGCTAGTACGTGGCGGAGCAGTGGGGTGCAGTCTAGGTCAGCTCTCTGCACCATGAGTCACAGAAGCTGTGGATGATTTAGAAATTACAGATCCCTCCCATGGCTGTTTCAAAGGCATGGTTTTTGCAGAAAACACATTGCCGATCACATTTGCATATCATCTGTGTAACAATATTTTCTTTTAATGTTAAATGTGAAAAATAATAACATTTCCTTAATTAAGAAATGCTGTGCTTTTTAACATTAAAAACATTGTAAAATTTTTGATACAAAATTTATAGTAGGGATATAATTACTTAAGACTCAAATGGCTTCTCAAACTTTTTTAAGGGAAACATTTTCATTAACTCAATAATCTATTTCAGTAACCAAGTATTTTCTGATATATAACCTGTCTTCTTAAGGTTTAATTTCACTTTAGGGCTACCAGAAAGAATGTGACCTGGAAAATGAAGATAAAGGTTATGATGACTACATAGTAATGAAGACATTAGTGGGTGGGAATCTGTAGAGGAAAAGATTTAGAGCCTAGATAGCTTCCATTTGGTGATTTCATGTTCTTGCTCATTAAAAAAAAATACGACTTAGCCTTAAATATTAAATCCTAGTGTTTATACATCTACATTGTGAATCAAGATCAATATCAAGAATATCAGACGTTCTTATGAGCTTGCAAATAAAACAGTAACCACAACGAGAAAACTGCAAGCAAAACAGTTCCTTCCATCTGCCCTGTAAGATCTAAGCCCCTTCTCAATCTGAAGCACCGGGGGCATTACTATCCCAAAATCCTTAAGAATTGAGGAATCACCAAACATAAGTGGGGAATGCAACCATAGACCAAAGTAGAATTATTATTATTGTAGTAACAGAAGAACTTGTAATATTGATCTAAAGATAGTGGTTACCAGAGGTCCAGAGGGAAAGGAGAGAGAATAATAGGTGCAACATGGAGTATTTTTAGGGCATAGGAATTGTCCTGCATGACATTGCAATGACAGATACAGGCCATTATACGTTTTGTCAAAACCTATAAAATTGTACAGTGCAAAGTGTAAACTATAATGTAAACTATAGATTATGGTTAGTACAATGCTTCAAGACGTGTTCATCCATTGTAACAAATGTACCACACTAATGTAAGATGCTATTCGTAGGGGAAAATGTGGGAGGTGAGGGAGTAGGGTTTATGGGAATCCCCTATGTTTTTGATGTAACTTTTCTGTAATTTAAAACTTCTTTAGAAATAAAGTTAAAAAAAGGAAAACCTAACCCTTTTGACCACCACCTATCTTTTCCCCACAGGCAGCTGAATTCAGGAAATTTCAAAATTATTTTGGAAATGAAATATGTGCTGATGGAATAGGATTTGTATCATCAAGCTATTGTTTTAACTCACAGTAGCAAGAATCAGATTATAAAGTGAGCTCATTCAGGCGCTGAGATAAGGAGCACGGAAAGGGGTGTGAGAATGTTTCTTTCCTGAGAGATGCAGTGATCCAGACACAGGGACGTAAGGCAGGGACGCTTGACCGTGGTAATGCCAAAGCTGGAGAAACAGGTCTCAGCTCTGCAGTGGGCACAATTACTGTCCCACGCCAGCAGAGTCAGGATCATAGAACAGCATGCTGTGCACAAAATCCCAGGTGCCCCCGGACTCAGGAAGCCTCTAAGGAAAGGCTTGAGCTGACTTGAAGATTGACATGGGAGTTGGACTGGTGTCCAAGGGGGGAAATTCAGACAGAAAATGGATGGTAAAATGATTTTCACGGCTGAAACACATGAACGTCTGACAGTGGAGGAGAAAGAGAAGGTAGTCATAGTAATTGAGGCTTAAACACGATTTCAGAGTGCTTACTATGTGCCTGCAATCGTAAGCAGAGTGGGCCAATTAAATTATCGTCTCTGGGGACACAGCCCAAGTAAGGATAATTTTTAAAAGCTCACTTGGAGATTCTATGTATATATGGTTGAGAATCACTGAGACAGGCCATTTTAATGAAGCCAGCAAACATTTTAAAGTGAGGAATTGGCATAATTAGCTCCTTTTTAGGAAAATTAAATTTGGTCTGGAACATGGGGTGTGTGTGTGTGTGTGTGTGTGCAAGACGTGGAAGAACTGAGTATCAGGCAAGAGTCTACTGTAACTCCAAAAGACAAAGGCATCATAAGGAAGAGACTGTTTATACTAAACATATGCTACGTTACACTTGAATGTTACACCAAGAGTTATAAATGTGGGTATTACCTGCTATATTTGTCCCATAGATCTAATGTACCCAAGCCAAGGGCCTTGGTTGGAGCTAGTTTTTATCCCTATTTTAAATGCCCTATGAGAGCTCACTATAATTATCTCATAGTTAACTGTTTTTAAGTTGAAGAATTTATTGGTAAAAAACAGAGTATCATTATTTTGCCAAACCTTTTGATCAGATGACACCACTTTACCTTATTTTGGCCACTAACATTCCTTAAGAATATTCTATGTTGTTGCTCCTTGAAGTTCTAATCAGTTGAAGGGAATGGGTAAATAAAGGTACATTAAGAAATTAAAGACTTCAGTAAATTTTTTGTACATTTTTAACAAAGTTATTTTGATTTTCTCCTTAACAATTTGCATAAGGGAGTTTGTTTTACTTGTAAGATAAGGTCTGTTTTAGTTTCCCAGCTGCTAAAACAAATACCATACAATGGGTTGACTTAAACAATGGGAATTTATTAGCGTATGGTTTGCGACTAGGAGAAATCCAAAATTGAGGCCTCCCTAAAGCGATGCTTTCCCCCAAAGGCTGTGACGTTCTGTTCTGGGGCTGGCTGCCCGGGATCCTTGGTGCTTGGCTTCTCTGTCACATGGCGATGCACATGGCAGCGTCTTCTCCTTTCTCTTCCAGGTTCTGTAGACTCCCAGCTTCTGGCTGCTCCCCTTGACTTTTGTCTGTGTGTGTCCACTTTCCACTGCTTTTCAGGACTTGAACCACATTGGATGAAGCCCCCCCCATTCAGTGTGGGCACCTCAGCTAATATCAGCTTCAAAGGTCCTGTTTACAAATGGGTCCTCACCCACAGGACCAGAGGTTGGGACCTGCACATGCCTTTTGTGAGGGACAGGATTCAATCCCCAACAGTCCACCTTCTGGCCCCACAAAGACATGTCCTTCCTACATGCAAATAAATCAATTCCATCACAACATGCCCAAATCTTTAAGCCATTTTAGAACAATGCCAAGTATAAAATCTCATCCAAATCAGTTATGGGGGTGGTCCATCCTGGGGCAAAACTCCTCTCCAGTGGACCTGTGAAACCTCAAAAGCAAGTGATCATGGGAATTCTACACATATGCATGATTGTTTTGTAAGTTCACAACTTCTGTAATAAAAAATTAAAAAAAAAACAAATACAAGTTATCTACTTCCAATATACAATGGTGGGAAAGGCATAGAATAGACATTTCCATTCTAGAAAGAAGAAATTGGAGGGGAAATAGGGATCATAGTTCCCACGTAATTCTGAAACCCTGCAGGGCAAACTGCATTAGATCTTGGGTCAGAGAGCCATCTTTGGCTGGATGCTTTGTCCTCTAGGCCAGATGGAGTGGCAGCCCCATGCCTTCCAAATGCTTGCCAGTGGCCAGACTCCCCCCAAATAGGGTATAGGCCCTATCCACCTTGATGTGAATGGTGGCCAGGATCTCCACGGGCTCCACGAATGCCGGGGCACCGACCCCATCATTTCTGAGCACTGGGACGGTGACACCCTGAACAAAGGGGCATAGGCGTAGGGCTCACTCCCTGTAAGGGCTGGGGCAGATGGCCTGCCCCCACCAAGGGCAGGGGCGGACCTGCCTCTTCCACATACATGGGTGAGCCTGTTCTCTTGGCCCAAGGAGTTCTCTTTGGTCAAGACCTTGGCTTCCATGGTTCTGCCCTTGAAGTCATTCTTCTTTTCATTTGTCCCTTCTCTGTCCCTTTCAGGCATTGCCCTGTTTATACAAATTTTGCAAAAGACTTGTTGGCTTTGCATACAGTTCCAGGGGGTCCAAACCATCAGACACATCAGACAATAGAACTTTCCACAGATCCTCCATGGATAAGTGCATTTCCAAGCCTTACTTCTGCTGATACGGCTGACTGCATCTACATTCAGGCACAGTCCCTTTAGCAAAGGATTGTTCAGTTACACCCTCCCCTGTCCTCTGGGACCCCACCTCCCTAAAGCTCAGGGAGGTCCCTGTTAGAGCTATGTATGGCCCTAGTCTCAGAGCATGCTACCTGGATAAGTGGAAACATTTCAAAATCATCAATTTCTCATTCTTTTGTGCTTAAGAGTAAGTCCACAACAATGTCCAATTTTAAAGAAATACAGAAAAAAGAAAATAGGGTCTACCAGTTTCTCTGAGTTGTCAAAAATGTTACACACACACATACACAACTAAGATGTGTGTCTGTGTGTGTATGCCTAAAATTGATATAAATTACCTAAAAAAGAGAAAAATGATAGATTGATTGAAAATATGTGAATTTCACCTGTTTATAACTTGAGTGAGAGTGGTATATACTTGGTTTTTTTCCTGTTTATATTTCCTATTTAAAAGAATGGGTCTCCAGTGCTCAGCTTGACAAAGAGCTCATCTTTGTCTTCTAAAGGAATGATTTCAGTTCATTTAAAATGATGAAGTGTGTGTGTTTAGTTATTTTAATTGCTTATATTATTTTATCTATTAATTTATTTTTAGGAGGTACCCAGAATTGAACCCGTGACCTCACACATGAGAAGCAGGTGCCCAGTCACTGAGCTACACCTGCTCTCCTCTATGTTATTTTAAACAAGCATCTAATATTTCCTGAAGCATTTATCTTAGAACTGGGTTAAAGGCACTCAAAAAATTTCAACCTGAAATTCATCTATTATGTCCCAGCAAAAAACAGCCTCATCTTACCTTTTTGAGGAGTAAAGAA
>JAQZBX010040919.1:0-22520 GCA_029593785.1 Cabassous unicinctus | reverse complement strand
AAACTAAAGAACTGTTATATGATTTAAAGTCAGGTAGTGTGAGTCCTCCAAATTTCTTCTTCCTTTTCAAGGTGATCCTGGCTATTTGAAGCCCTTTAATCTTTCAAGTAAATTTAATAATTAGCTTTTTCATTTCTGCAAAAATAAAGTTTTTGAAATTTTAATTTGGATTGCATGGAATCTTAAAGTCAATTTGGGTAGAATTAATAACATAACAATATTTAGTTTACCAATCCATGAACATGGAATATCCTTCCATTTATTTAGGTTTTTTTAGGAGGTACTGGGGATTGAATCCAGGACATAATACATGGGAAGCAGGCCCTCAGCCACTGAGCTGCATTTGCTCCCCTCTCTGATTTCTTTTAACAATGTTGTGCAGTTTTCTGTGTAAAAGTCCTTTTTCACCTTAATTAAATTCATTCCTAAGTATTTTATTCTTTTAAATGCTTTTGTAAATGGAAGTTTTTCCTGATTTCTTCCTCAGATTGATCATTACTAGTATATAGAAACACTACTGATTTTTGCATGTTGATGTTATATTCTGCCACTTTGTTGAACTTGTTTATAAGCTCTAGTATCCTTGTTGTAGATTTTACATGGCTTTTTATACATATAAGATCATGTTACCTGTAAATATTAAAGTTGTGCTCCTTCCTTTCCAATTTAATGCTTTTTAAAGTTATTTATTTTATTATTTATTTTATTTTTTTCATTTAATAACAATTTATTGAAGTATATCATTCATACATGAACATACATAAACAATAAGTGTTTAGTAAACATTGTGAACTTACAAAACAAACACGCATAACATCACATAGGCTTCCCATACATCACCCCACTACAAATACTTTGCATTGTTGTGAAACAATTGTTAAAAAATTATGAAAGAGCATTGTCAAAGTAGTACTACTAACTATAGTCATTTTTTACTCCAGTATAATTTTTAAGGATTTATTTTATTTACTCTTATCCATTTTTACCACCACCCCCGTTTTTGTTGTTTCTGTGTCCATTCACTGGGCAAACCTCTGTATCAGTTTCTTGCCCTCTCTTCTCATCCTTCTCCTCCTGTTTTCACTGGGATTCAATCTTTGCAACCTCTGATGTGGGAGAGAGGTGTTCTACTACCTGTGCCACCTTAGTTCCTGGTTTTCTGGTGGGTCTTATGTTGGCTTTCCTTTGTGTCAATCTCCTGTTTTATCATCATCTTGCTGTGTGGTTCAAGATGATAGCACACCCATGTGCAGGGCCTGATGGTGCCACACATGGGCCCTGGTAGCACAACTGCTCATGGGGCCTGGTGGCAAACCCATGCCATGGGGCCTGGGGAGCTCACCTGCTTGTGAGGCCTGGCAGCATACCCGCTCATGGGGCCTGGTGACTCACCCATTCGTGGGGCCTTGTGGTGCAGCCACACATGGGGCCTGACAGTGCAACTGCTTGCAGGGCCTGACTGCGCAACTGTGCACAGGCCCTGGGGTGCTCACCCACTTGTGGAGCCTGATGGCACAACCAAGCATGGGGTTTGGCAGCCCATGTGCCTTCTATATCTTTCTTTTCTCTTTTTACTGGAAGGTCCCGGGGATTGAACACAGGTCACTCTATATGGGAGATGGACGCCCAACCATTTGATCCAGATCCATCCCCCTGCTATATCTCTTAAGGTTGACCAAAGATAACTAGATTTACAGTCATTTCCCATACAGTATGGTCAAATAATAAGTCAGGCTTGGTTTATCACCAGCATTCTAAAACCCAAATCTAGGGAGAAAAACTAGGTCTAGGGACACATGCATGGTTTCTAATAAAGTGAAAGTTTAGCCAACCCTGATTATCACAAAAACAGGACAGGGAGAATATTCACATTTTTTGTATTTTTAAGGAAGCTTTAGATTGTATAAATGCTATATAAAAAATATAAGGGATTCCCATATGCCCCATTCCCTCTCCATCCCCTGTTTTAATGCCTTTTATATCTTTTTTAAATAATAATTTTACTTTTTATTTTTTAAAAGATACTTAGATTACATAAATGTTACACAAAAATTATAGATATTCCCATATGCCCCACCTCCCACTCCTCCCACAACCTTCCACATAAACATCCTTCATTAGTGGGGCACATCACCTGTAATAGGTATATACATCTTGGGGTTTTGCCACCAAGCATGGACCATAGTTCACATTGTAGACCACACTCTCTCACACACAGTTCTGCATATTATATAATGATATAAAATGGCCTATATTTGTCATTGCAATGTCACTCAGGACAATTTCCATGTCCCAAAAAGACCCTGTATTACAACCACTTTTCCCTCTCCCTGCCCCTAAAACTTCCAGTGGCCACTGGCTCCACATTAATGTTGTAATTACTTCCATTGCATGAATCACAATATGTCTATGACAGAATACCAGTAAGTCCACTCTAGTCTATAGCTTTTCCCCAATCCTGAGGAGTCTGAGATGGTGATGTCCACTCCAACTCCAAGTGAGAGAGTGTTTCTATCTCATGGATAAGATGGATGGAATTGTCCTGCCTGAAGCTGCAGACTCTATCCTTTCCCTGGGATGGCTGTTGTCCATCATCATCTCCCCACGAGGTATCCAGGGTGAGTCCATGGAGCTGTAGACTAGGAGATGAAGATCCACCAAGATTCTGGGCCCAGCTGACACATGGACAGCCCAAAGACTATGGTCTCTGGAAGTACACCTACAAACTCTAGCAACACCTATAGGTTTGAATAGAAGGGACAGATGGACCATGTGCAGGGAAGACATATTTGGGTCCAACTCTGTCACTCTCAGGAGCAAGGATTCCAAAGTAGGGCCCACTGATAAGGTGCAAAACTCTGGGGCTATTGGCCCTGATATAGGACCTAGGTGTCTCCAAAGCCCTCAGGAGCCACTCTGTTTGGGGTGTATCCACATTGGAAGCATATGAGGTCCTATTGAGATGTGCATAAGCGTTACCTCTGGGATGACATCCCAACTCACTTTGAAGTCTTTTAGCCATATGAACTCATTTGTCTTTACCTTTCCCCCCTTTTATTTGAGGTCTTTTTCCAGTTGTATTGCCGGTTGGCACTTGTTAGTAATCCCTCATTGCCAAAGAGGCTCATCCCCGGGAGTCATGTCCCATGCTGGGGGAAGGTAATGCATTCATATGCTGAATTCGGCTTAGAGAGAGGCCACATTTGAGCAACAAGGAGGCTCTCAGGAGGCAACCCTTAGGCACTCATAACAATAGGCTAAATTTCAATTTCAAGAGCCAAGACTCATAAGGCTAGTCATCAATAACAAGAACCCATCAGTGCATCATCTCCTTTGCCAGACACTGCTCCTGCACTGGGGGACTGTTGCTACTCCCTTGGAGTAGAGCTGTCCTGGATGGGAATTCAGTATTCTTTCATTTATTGAGTGGTTCTCCACCCACTGTGACCATGCCCCATGAGCATTTGAACAATTTTATGTACGCTTTATGTATATTCATGTGAACGTCCTCCCATGCACCCCCATCCCTGACACCCCCCATCAACAATCCTCTCCTGCCTCAGTTGTAACCCTTCTGTGATCCAAAGCTTCTTTAAATATGAAGTCAGTACAATAGCCAAATACAATTAATAGGAAAATGAAATAATAATGAAGTTTAAATGTAAGAGATAAAATACATGAAAACGTAAAGAAAAACTAAAAATAAAATAAAATTAAAGGATTGGGTTATTCAAAAAAAGAGAAAAATTAAAAAATTTTTTTTCAATTAAAAAAACTTTTTTTTGACATTTTGCCTTTTATCACTGCACTATCTGGTGTCCAGTTGGTACCATGGCACCTTTCCCCTCTCACACCTCAGTGCCTCACTATTTTTCATTTAATTTTCAAAGAAGTTTTAGGTCACAGCAAAGTCACACACCGAATACATGACACTCTTATATACCCAACCTCCTCTCCCTTTCCTCACCCCATATTAAAACCTTTTGGATGTGGATGGTAGCATTGTTATAACTGATATACAGATAGTGAAACATAGTTACTAATCATTGTCAATGGTTTACAATATGGTTTAAATTTTGGATCATATACTTTTATAAATTTTGATGATATTTACCATGTTCTGTGTCCATCACTGTAAGGAAATGAAAAACATTTCCATTGACCACTAAATACCCCCTGTTTGACCAATTTTGTTCCTCCCTCTCCATGCCCCCTGGTCCCATGATGACCCCCTGGCTTGATTCATTGCATGACAAGGTTCATAGTTACATGCAACAAGAGGTCATGACAAACTTGTTTGTACTCCACTATTAGGAACCTCCCTTGCTCTTCAGAGATACCCACTTATCTATTTCTGCTCTCCCCTCAGTATCCTGGGTATTCTAACCCACCCTTCCCAATCCACCCATCTGTCAACCCTGCATCACCCAACCAAGTATATCACTACCCTCTTGTCCTATCCCTTCAATACACAACTACACTCTATCACATTACCATAGGTTAAGTCCATATGGGTGATGGCTCACAAATTTTTCATTTCTTTTTCTTTCTTGCACAACTATCTTTCAGACAAGGTTTCTCAGAGACTGCTCAATTTCCTTAATTCATATCAGTGAGGTGATATACTGATCATCCTTCAATGCCTGGCTTGCATCACTCAACATAAGGTCTTCCAGATTCATCCATGTTATACCATGGGTTAGCACTTTATTCCTTCTTACAGCTGAGTAATATTCCATTGTATGTATGTACCACATTTTGTTTATCCATTCATCTGTTGATGGGGACCTGGGTTGGTTCCAACTTTTGGCAATAGTGAACAATGCTGCTATGAATATTGGTGTGCATATATCTGTTCGTGTCTTTGCTTTCAGTTCTTCTGGATATATACCCAGCAGTGGAATCACTGGATAATATGGAAGAGCTGTAGTTAGATTTTGAGGAACCACCAAACTGTCCCCCACAGTGACTGGAAAATTCCACAATCCCACCAGCAGTGGATGAGGTTTCCCATTCCTCCACATCCTCTCCAACACTTATAGTCTGCTGTTTTTTTTAATAGCTGCCATTCTAATGGGTGTAAGATGGTATCTCACTGTAGTTTTGATTTGCATTTCTCTAATAGGTAGAGATGTCGAGCATCTTTTCATGTGCTTTGTAGCCATTTGTATTTTTTCCTTGGAGAAGTGTCTTTTCAGGTCACTTGCCCTTTTTTAAAATGGGTTGCTACTCTTTTTATTTTTGAAGTGTTGGATTTCATTATATATGCAAGATACTGGGCTCTTATCAGATATATGGTTGCCAAATATTTTCTCCCATTGCGTAGGCTGCTTTTATATTTTCTTGATAACGTCCTTGGAGGTGCAAAAGTTTTTAATTTTGAGGAGATCTCATTCATCTATTTTTTCTTGTGCTGTTTGTGCTTTGGGTGTGAAGTTCATGAAACCATTTCCTATTACTAGGCCCTGTAGATGCTTCCCTACATTATCTTCCAAGTTCTTTATGTTCTTGGCTCTTATATTTAGATCTTTGATCAATCTTGAGTTAATTTTCATATAGGGTGTGAGATGGTGTTCCTCTTTCATTCTTTTGGATATGGATATCCAGTTCTCCATGTACCACTTGTTGAAGAGGCCATTCTCTCCCAACTGAATGGGCTTGGTGGCCTTGTTGAATATCAGATGACTGTATATGCTAGGATTTATATTAGGACTCTCAATTCGGTTCCATTGGTCAATGTGTCTATCCTTGTGACAATACCATGTGGTTTTCACCAGTGTAGCTTTGTAGTATGTTTTAAAGTCAGGTAGTTTCATACCTCCAACTTCATTTTTCTTTTTCAATATGTTCTTGGCAATTTGCGGCCTCTTACCCTTCCAAATAAATTTTGTAGTTAGTGTTTTCAATTCCTTAAAAAATACAGTGTTATTTTTATTGGGATTGCATTAATACTGTAGATTAGTTTGGGTAGGATAGACATCTTGATGATGTTTAGTCTTCCTATCCATGAACAGGGAATATTCTTCCATGTATTTAAGTTTTCTTTAACAGTGTTGTGTAGTTTTCTGTATATAAGTCCTTTACATCTTTAGTTAAATTTATTCCTAGGTATTTAATTCTTTTAGTTACTATTGTAAATGATATTTTTTTCTTGATTTCCTTCTCAGACTGCTTGTTTTTGGTGTACAGAAATGCTACTGATTTTTGAGCATTTATCTTATAGCCTGTGATGTTACCGAACTCCTTTATATGTTTTAGAAGATTTGTTGTAGATTTCTCAGGGCTTTCTATGTATAGGATTAAGTCATCTGCAAATAATGAAATTTTTACTTCTTCTTTTCCAATTTGGATGCCTTTTATATTTTTTCTTGCCACATTGCTCAAGCAAGAACTTCTAAGACAATGTAAATAGGAGTGTGTTAGTAAGCATCCTTGTCTTATTCCTGATCTCAGAGGGAAGGCTTTTAGGATTTCACCATTGAAGATGATGTTAGCTTTGGGTTTTTCATATATACCCTTTATCATGTTCAGAAAGTTTCCTTCTACTCCACTCTTTTGCAGTATTTTGTCAGGAAACAGTACTGTATTTTGTTGAATGCTTTTTCTGCATCTGATCATTTTCAGATTATCATGTGATTTATTTCTTTCAGTCTGTTTATGTGGTGTATTACATTGATTTTCTTATATTAAACCATCTTTGCAGACCTGGGATGAGTCCCACTTGGTCATGGTGTATAATTCTTTTGATATGTTGTTGAACGTGATTAGCCAGTATTTTGTTAAGGATTTTAGCATCTAGGTTCATTAGAGAAATTGGACCATAGTTTTGCTTTCTTCTGGTATCTTGGTTTGGCTTTGGTATTAGGGTAATACTGGCATCATAGAATGAGTTAGGCAATGTTCTTTCTACTTCTATTTTTTTGGAAGAACTTAAGCAGAATTGGTGTTAGCTCTTTCCAGAATGTTTGAAAGAATACACCTGTGAAGATATCTGGTCCTGGGCTCTTCTTAGTTGCGAGGTTTTTGATGACTGAGTCTATATCTTTACTTGTAATTGGACTGTTGCATTCATCAATTCCTTCTTTCATCAATGTAGGCTGTTTGTGAGTTTCTAGAAATTTGTCCATTTCCTCTAAATTATCATTCTTGTTGGCAGATAATTTTTCCAAGTATCCTCTTAAAATACTCTTTATTTCGGTGGGGTCATTACTGATATCCACTTGTTCATTCCTTATTTTGTGTGTTTGCATCTGCTCTCTCTTTTTCTTTGTTAGTATGGCTAAGGGTTTGTCAATTTTATTGATCTTCTCAAAGAACAAGCTTTTGGTTTTGTTTATATTTTCTTGTGCTTTCTTATTTTCTATTTCATTCTGTTCTGCTCTAATCTTTGTTATTTCTTTCTTTCTACTTCCTTTGGTTTAATTTGTTTTTGCTTTTCCAATTCCTCCAGGTGTTCAGTTAAGTCTTCAATTTTAGCTCTTTCTTCTTTTTTAATATATACATATATGGCTATGAATTTCCCTCACAGTACAGTTTGACTGCATCCCATAGGTTTTGATATATTGTGTTGTCATTTTCATTCTTTTGAGGTAGTTCCTGATTTCTTTTGGGAAATCCTTCTTGACCCACTGTTTGTCTCAGAATGTGTTGTTTAGATTCCATATCTTTGTGCCTAATCTGGTTCTCTGGCCCTTAGTGATTTCCAATTTCATTCCCTGTGGTCAGAGAGATTACATTGTATAATCTCAATCTTTCTGAATTCATTGAGAGCTGTTCTGTGGCCTAGCATGTGGTCAATCTTGGATTATGAGCCATGTGAACTCCTGAAGAATGTATATCCCACTGTATTTGGGTGTAGCCTTCTGTATATGTCTATTAGGTCCAGATCCTCTCACGTATTATTCAGAGTCTTTGCTCCTTTATTGATTTTCTGTCTAGATATTCTGTCTCCTGATGATAATGGTGTATTAAATTCCCCCACTATAATTGTAGAGACACTTATTTCTCCACTTTGTTTTTCCAGTGTTTGCCTCATGTATTTGAGGCACCCCCAATAGTTGCATAAATGTTTATGATTGTTCTCTCTTCTTGAGAGATTACCCTTTTACTAATATATAGTGTCCATCTTTGTCTCTTACAATCATTTTGCATTTAAAGTCTATTTTGTCTGATATTAGAATAGCTATTCCTGCCCTCTTTTTGGCTATTGTTAGCTTGTAAAATTGTTTTCCAGCCATTCACTTTCAGCCTACTTGAATCCCTGGGTCTAAGGTAGGTTTCTTGTAGATAGCTTATAGATGGATCATATTTCCTTATCCATTCTGCCAATCTGTGTCTCTTGAGTGGTGAATTTAATACATTAAGACTCAGTGTTATTATTCGCAACAAATTTTTTACTTCAGCCATATTTTCTTTGGGTTAATTAATGTCATATGGTGTTTTGTTTCTGTTTTTGTCTTTTTAGTTGTTTTAAAACTCTCCTCTAACTCTCTCTTCCCTGTTTTTTCCATTCAACCTGTAGAACTTCCATTAGTATTTCTTGAAGTGCAGGTTTCTTATTGACATATTCTCTTAATTTCTGTTTATCTGTGAATATTTTGAGCTTTCCATCATTTTTCAATGTCAGCTTTGCTGGATAGAGAATTTGTGGCTGTAGTTTTGTTTTTTTTTTCTTTTAGTACTTTGACTATGTCATACCACTGTCTTCTTCCCTCCATGGTTTCAGATGGGAAATCAGCATTTGATCTTATTTTGCTTCCCTTGTATGTGATGGTTCTCTTTTCTTTTGCTGCCTGGAGTATTTTCTCTTTGTCTTGAGCATTGGACATTCTGATAATTATATGTCTTGGAGTCCTGTTGGGATTTGTACTATTTGGTGTATGCTCTGTTTCCTGGACATGTACATTCATCTCCCTCAATAGGGTTGGGAAGTTTTCAGCCAGTATTTCCTTCAACACTCCTTCTGTTCTCTTTCCCTTCTCTTCTCCTTCTGGGATGCCTATAATGTGTACGTTTGTGCGTTTTACATTGTCAATTAAATCTCTAAGTCCCTGTTGGATTTTTTTCTATCTTTCTATCTATCTGTTCTACTATGTGATTTCAGATGTACTGTCTTCCACATCACTAATTCTTTCTTCTGCCCGTTCCAATCTTTTCTTATGTGAATCCAGCATCTTTTTGATTTCTTGGTTTGTGCCATTCATCACCATCATATCCGTTATCATTTTATGTATGTTTACAATTTCTTCAATATGTTGTCCCAGTGTCTTCTTAATATCCTTAATCTCTTCCTTCACTTCATTAAGGTGGTCCATGATATTTGTTTGGGCAGCTTTGATTAGTTGTTTGATGTTCTGCTTCTCTTCCTGGATTTTAATTTGATCATTGGAATGGTCCATGTCTTTCTGTTTCTCAGTATGATTTGTAATTTTTTGTTGCCCTCTGGTCATCATTTTATCTTGATGGATTTATTCAGTTGATTAGCTTCTCTCTCTGCTCTAGAGTTTTATTTAGCTGGTGGTTCTGTGTGTGTGTTAAGTTTTTTCTTTGACAATTTGTTCTTCTTTTATTTCATTGCTTTTTTTTCTATGTTCCTGGGTTGCCAGGAGGGTGAGGCTTAGCCTTCCTCGGCCACGATTTCTAGCTGGGCAAAAATCTCACGATTTTATATTGAGCAGTGCACCTTGCTATCAACGTCGATGTGCCCAATTTCTCGCTCTGCAGGCTCCCAGAAGAGACCACCTGGGCAGGATCCTGTCCCCAATCAGCCATCTTCCATGAGGAAAATGGTGAATGCCCGCCTAAACTAAAGCCATCTTCTGCTGCTCTCTGCTTTTTGTTTTTCGTCTTTCCTGATTGCTATAGGAAAAACTTCCAACAATATTGAATAAGAATGGTGACAGTAATATTCCTTGTCTTGTTCCAAGTCTTAGAGGGAAAGATTTAAGAATTTCTTCATTGAGCAAAATGTTAGCTCTGGGTTTTTCATATATGCATTTATTATTTGAGGAAGTTATTTTCTATTTATACATTGAAGTGCATTTATCAAGCAATTATGCTGGATTTTGTCAAATGTCTTTTCTGCATCAGTAGAGATCATATACATTGTTTCCTTCAAATTCTTAATGTGTTGCTATATATTAAATGATTTTCTTGTGTTTGAATATCCTTGCATACCTGGGATAAAACCGAATGAATCATGGCATATAATTCATTTAATCTAATGTTGGATTTAATTTGCAAGTATTTTGTTGAGGATTTTTGATCAATGTTCATTGCAGAGATTGATGTAATTTTCTTTTCGGTGGCTTCCTATATGTTTTTTATATAAAGGTGATGTTGGCTTCATAGAATGAGTTAGGTAATGTTCCCTCTTCTTTAAATTTCTTTTTGGCAAAGTTTGAGCAAGCTTGGTATTAGTTCTTTTTGGAAAGATTTGTAGAATTCACTGTGAAGTCATCTGGTATTGGTCTTTTACTTGTTGGCAGGTTTTCCTTGACTAATTCAATTTCCTTACATGTGACTGGTCTTCTCAGTTCTTCCATTTCTTCTGTAGTCAGTGTAGGTTGATTTTTTTTTTGCAGAAATTTGTCCATTTCATCTAATTTGTCTAATTGTTGGCATACAATTGCTCTTAGTATCCTATTATGATCCTTTTCATTTGTGTTGTCAGTGGAGTTGTCTCCTCTTATACCGTATTTTATTTATTGGCAACTTATCTCATATATCTTTATTATTTTAGAATAATAAACTGGTCTGACAATTTCATTAAGGTTCTCAAAAAATCTTTTGTTTTTTTCATATAACTTTTGTTATTTTTATTCTCAATTTCATTTATTTCTGCTCAATTTTTATTATTATTTTTCCTTCTTCTTACTTTGGGTTTAGTTAGTAGTTCTTTTTCTAATTCCTCCAGTTGTGTAAACACCTTTATTTCCCCCCTTTCTTCTTTTTTATTTAGGCATTTAGGGCTTTCCTTGTCAGGACTGCCACTTTTAAATCCCATAAGTTTATATATTGTGTTCACATTTTCCTTTACTTTCAGATATTTACTGATTTATCTTGCAATCTCTTCTTCAACCTACTGATAGTTCAAGGGTGTGTTGTTTAACTTCCATTTTTGTGTGTGCGTGTTTTCCTCTACACCACCCATTATTGATTTCCAACCTCATTTTGTTATGGTCAAAGACAGTGCTTTGGATAATTTAAATCTTTCTAAATTTATTGATTCTTGCCCTAAGACCTAACATGTGGTCTATCCTGGAAAATGATCCATGAGTACTCAAGAAGAATGTAGATTCTGCTGTTTTGGTATGCAATTTTTTTATGTCTGTTTTTCTAGTTAATTTATCATATTATTCAAAATCTCACTTTTTTTATTGATCCTCTGTCTAGCTATTCTATCTTTTGCTAAGAGTGGTGTCTATCTCCTCAGTTTTGCCACTGGTTGCCTCATGTACTTTGGGGCACCCTTGTTAGGTACATAAGTATTTATGATTGATCTTTCTTATTGATAGATTGCCCTTTTTATTATTATACAATGACTTTTATTATCTCATAACAGTTTTGCATTTAAAGTCCATTTTTGTCTGATATTAATATAGCTGCTTTAGCTCTGTTTTGGTTACTATTTACTTGGAATAACTTTTTCCAAGCTTTCACTTGCAATCTATTTGCATCCTTGGTTCTATGGTGAGTCTTTTGTAAACAGCCTGTGGTTGGATCATGCTTTTTGAATCCATTCTGCCAGTCTGTGTTCTTAATTGGGGATTTATATCCATTATCATTCAATGTCATTATTGAATACATAGCACTTACTTCAACCATTTTATATTTAGGCTTCTAGATTTCATATATTATTTTTGTTCTCTTTTCACCCTTTTAACTAAGTTTACTAATTATCTTCCTTTCTACACTTTCCTCCAAACCTCTCGCTCCATCTTTTTCTTTCAGTTTGCGGAACTCTTTTTAGAATTTATGTAAGACTTGATATTTGCAAATGAACTTGCTCTGTTTCTTTGTAACTTTTACTATTTAAAATATTTTAAGATTTGTCAAGTCAATGTAGATTGAATCATAAACAATATTTCTATGGATAGTGAGAAGCACAATGTATCAGAGCTGTTCATGCTGAACTCAACAATTACATATATCTAAGAAGTACTCACTGCCAGGAGAGGCATTCAAGATCTCTCAACCCAAGTGATAAAAGAAAAATATTTAATGAAATTTAGGATCTCACAGATTTATTAAATGATTCATGAATCTGGCTGCCACCTATTCAGAAAATAGAATGGAGGTCCACCTAGGGGACAGAAAGGGAAATCTCATATAGGGAGAAAACAGTAGGAAGTGAGGAAGTGTTCTGATTGGCTGACATTAGGTTTCCACTTTACATAGAGGAGGGGCTTCCAAAATGGGGAACAGATATGCAATGATTAGTACAATGTGCTTTTCCATTCCATTGCACAGTCTATACTGGGAAAAACAAAACATTTATCATCAGGTGTTGATTATCTGCCACCTTCTCAGATATGTTGGGTTTTGCAGGACATATCATTTTCTCATCAGCCTCCCTTCCTGTCAGCTATTCTGTCAGTGGCTCAACATAACAGTGGTACTAAGGCTGATCTGTTCCTGAGAGATGAAGGACTCTTGGATAGACAGCTTTGCCCAATGATTCCCTAATGGCCTTGCTAGAGCTTTGTTGGACTGCCTGGAAGTTTGATAGTGTTCCACCGAATCTTCTGTCCTTCTCTACTTCCCTTGTGATCAGATTTTCATTGTGGCTTCACAGTACAATCAGGCTCCCCTGAATCACTCTGAATTTTCCCTCAAACAGGTGTATCAACAAAGAAATCCACAAAATATGGAGCTAATTTTCTGCTGACCTCTGGGGACCCAAATTATAATGGGCTTTTTAACAGTTACAGAAACTATGAATCCATAAGGATCATAACATATAAACAATATAAAATTCATCAATTAGGTGGACTTGCTGAAATAGGGAGACAGAAACTGAAATAAGAATAAAAGAGAAACCAGACAAGTGGTGAGGCTGAGTCACACACTTTTTCATCAGGCAGAGAGTCATATGTGTTATACATTGGGACCCTAACAAAGCTAACTTTTTGACTCTAAACTGAATCCCAAGAGTTTCCTAATCAGAAAACACCACTGAGATTTTTGTCCAGAGTCTGACTGGAAAACACTTACCAGGCTGCCCTGACCTATCACAGATCTTTGATCCTGGTGAGAAATTGCAGAATCATTTCTGTTTCCATAAAGGACACTCTCCTTTGTGTTCATGTGAGATTGCTTTTTATTGTAAATAACCTTTTGCTCATTGAGAGATTCCAGTGGAAGTTACAGAGTCATAAATCTAAGGAGTTCCCCTTGGGGAATTCCTAGACTAGAGGAAGCCCCATACGCAGACAGGAAACCAACCCCTAAGGTCATTCTGCACCTACCCTGGGCTGGACCTTCTGCTCAGTGGGTCCTGTGCACACTCTCGTGGTGATGCTGCAGGGGAAGATTTGGTCTCAGCTCATGCTGCCTTCATCTCACTGTGGATCTAAGACAGTAATACATGGTTGTGTCCTCAGTTCTCAAGTCGTACATTTGCAGATATAGTGTGTTCTTTGTATTGTCCCTGGAGATTGCAAATCGGACTTTCACGGATGCTGCATAATTCTTAGTTCTTCCATCAGGGTTAATTTCTGCAACCCACTCCAGCCCCTGGCCTGGAGCCTGTCATATCCAACTCATCCAGGTGCTACTAAAGTTGAATCCAGAGGATGTACAGTAGATCCTCAGAGATCCCCCAGGCTGGACCAAATTTCCCCCTGATTCTACCAGTTGGATTTCACACTGAACACCTAGACACAAAAATATCCTGGTCAGAAAAATTGTCACTCATATGAAATATTTCTCTCACTCATATCTACTTACATACTCAATATCATGTGAGCTCCATAAAATAACCTTTTAAAATAGCAATCAGGAAGACCCAGCTCAGCCCAAATTCCATGGTGATTCTTCTTTGTTCAGTACCAATAATGAGATTCATGAAATAGGAACACCTAGGGATCCTGCTGTTGGGGCTCCTCACAAAGAGCTGTGGAGATAGGAAAGGGCTGGTTTTCATAAAGATATGGAGGAGCCCTATTTGCATATCCTCCTTCTATATAGCAGTTCTTTGGTTTGAGGACTTCCTAAAGGCTGTGCCAAGAGCAGAAGTGACTCTCACAGGAAGAAGGGTGTCATTGAGGAACCTATGAATTCTCATTATGAGATTATGCTGGGCTAAATACTTAACACTGGTTATCTTCATTTTTAAATATCCACAGAGAACATTTGCAGAAAGTGTTGATATTAATTTTACAGATCTAAATCAACACAGAAAAATATAGAGGGATGTGTGATATGTCCAACAGCTCATATCTGATAAGGTTGAGTCCCAGTGCCTGGGCCTTGTCTCCTCACCTCTGGCCCTGACTGCTCCCCTAGAACGTTTCAAGGAACAGGTGGACATACTGAATGTGGTTTGGAGAACTGTGCTTCCTGTAATAAGAACATGGCAAGATATTGTTGCATTCATGTGTTTACCTGTTGAAGTAGGGAGAACCAGGTTTCAAGCAGATGAATTTTCAGGAGTTTCTGAGATTGCACATGTCATTATCTGACTTTATTTCCTTTCCTTCTAATATATCCAATGGGTATGTTTGTCTTACATTCTTTTATTCATTATAGTATATAGATATATTTATGCAGGTATATTTTATGTTCAATAATTTGTTCTATCAAATAATCATACCAAAGCATTCTGGTAATCTTCCCCAAATAAGATTTAGGTGTAATTAGGTATTTATGCACCTTATAGGCTACCAAGCTCTTAATGTTTCATTATTGATTACAGTCTTGTGGCCTTACACACATTTCAAAATATACATTAAATGGATTAAGGCAATAAAAGTGGGCTGAAAGAAATCAGAACAGTTAAACTGTGTATTTAACCTGTTAATTAGAGCCATAACTTTAACAGCAAATATAATGTGTATTTCACAGCTCTTTTATTGCAGTAGAGGTGCTTCTAGGCACCTAAGGTGACTGCACAGTGGTTGGGGAAACAGCCTATGTGACCTGCTGGAGGCTTCTCCAAGGGCTCATTGCTTCTCTATCTCTACTTCCATGTTTCAGGTTGTAATCAGCCAGGATGGCCTTGATTGCCTCTTCAACCAGCATGGAGCAGAGCAGTTTCAAAAAAGGAAGGGAGAGTTCCTTGGCAATACGTGTGTTTTTGATGGTCAAGTCTTCTTCAATCATTTTTCCTTTCACCCATTCTATGGCTGATGAGCTGGAGGCAATAGCAAAACCCCAGCCAAATATTTTAAAGACGACGTTCACAACCTTCCCTTTTTCACCCTTTAATCTGTAAGTTCATTACATCACTACAAGCTGGAGCTCCCAGAAATACATTTGCAAAATTTTTAGATATCTTGTCAAGGGACCCCACATTTTAGGACTTTTGTAAAGATAAACAGCCTTCTTGTTATAGAGTCAGGCAGGGACTGAGAGCTCCTGGGCAGGCAGGTGCTGGCTCTGCAGTAGTAAGGCCAATGCAACCTGCCGTAGAAGACCCACTCCAGCTGCTGCCATTTTGTGGGGATGCCACTGTGCTCCATTTCTGATTTTTTTTATTTGTGATTTTCAACAACATCTTTTATGATGTATAGTTCATATATGATACACTGCATAATAAATTATGTGGGTAAGTTGATATTTATTGACAAAGTTGTACACCCATACAAACATCATCACAAAGAAGATAGTTAAGAAGTCTATTAGCCCAAATTTTCCTGTTGTTCCTTTTTAATTCTTCACTTGCATTTTGTTCCCATGTGACTGTTGAAATCTTCATGTTACTTCAGATTAGTTCTCATCTTTCAGAAATTATATGAATGCAATTATGTAGTATATACTTGTCTTTCCTTAGTTTCTTTTTCTAAGCCCAATTATTTGGGAATGTCCCCAAATTTTGCATGTACCAGGCATTTATTAATTTCTAACATTGAGGAGCATTCTTGTGTACCTATGTCACATTATTTTCATCTACTCACTACTTGATGGGCATTTTGGTTCTTTGCAGTTTCTGCCAAGAACTTCGAAGTGTGCTGTGCAACTTGGAGATGTAGAGACCTGAGAAACAATTTGCTCCAATTCTTAGCACAAACATAACATCAATCCTAACAAGGAAAGTCAGAAAACTGTG
Organism: Cabassous unicinctus; assembly: GCA_029593785.1. Lineage (NCBI taxonomy): Eukaryota > Metazoa > Chordata > Mammalia > Cingulata > Chlamyphoridae > Cabassous > Cabassous unicinctus. Next base: position 6,250 of record JAQZBX010040919.1, on the reverse strand, counting down.
CATTTACAAGTTTTCTTCAAAAAACAAAAAAAACACTGAACAGGCCAAACAACATTACTGAGAATTGGAGAAAGCAAGGTCTCTGCAGGGAGAAAGCAAACCCAAACTTTGCTTACTTGGGTTACATGGCACAAAGTGAGATTTAAACTAGCAGTCATATTAGAAGAGAAATAGTTAATGAATTTCTAAATATCAATTATGCTGAAGTCACTAACATGATAGGTTCCCAGGTGGCACACTCCTAAGGGTTTCCTGCCCTCTTGCAGGTTATGTTTCCAGGTTTGGGGAATCAAGTAGAATCTCCCACATCATCCTCTGTTTCCTTCAGGGAAATGTGACATGACCACTGCTGAAATGGCCCAAACCCACCTCCCCTAAACCCCTTGGAACCAGGGTGAATGGCATCTGAACTTTATCTTACAGGCACTGGCTGAATCTGCTAGAGACTGGTAGGGAAACAGAGTCCACCACTTAAACTCTGCTCAGTACCTCCCCTTTCTTTACATCACCACAAGCTGACATAGGATTAAATCTTCAAGGAAGGGCACTTGTACTGACAGCAGAGGAAACCAGTGAATAACCATTGCATCCAGGGAGGGAACAGATGGGAAAACTAGAACCTCTTCCCTGGATGTGGGGGTCAGGAACAAGAGCAAGGCTCAGCATTATCCCTGGAGGAGGGACAGGAATACATGTTCTTTTGGGAAACTCAATGTGAAAAAGTCTAAGTTTAAGTCAGTAAGAAGAGCAAGAACATCCCTTTATCCCTACCAACATCATCAGGAAGCAACCAAGTAAGTACATGACCCAAAGCTAAGAAGGGTGACAAAAACAACATATAACTTCAGGAATCTGAAGTCCCTGGTATCTAGATAAAATTAATCTTCAATTTTGTTATCCATGGCAACAAAAACTTCAAATGCAGCCCTGACTGGAATCACCCAAAAATCCACAAGAAAGGCCTTGCAGAGGAAGAGAGTGATCACCTCCATGAAAAAGGAAAAAGAAAAAATTAATAAATTAAAATAAACTCCCACATATACTGTTCTATTGAGCATGTCTCATTTTAAACCACCGCAACAAAAGTTGAGGGCATGTGAAAGAGCGAGAAAATACAGCAATCATGGAAAAATTATGAGAATAAGTTTCGTTTGTTACAAAGTTATTGAAACTATAAAATTAAGCATGAAATTTAGTATAGATGATTAATAGTTTAAAAACTCTACAGGTAATGGTAAATATAGTTCTGGACTGAATTAGTAACTCCAAAAGATCAGTGAATCATCTGTAAGAATGTATAGAAATGAAAATGAAATTCAAGAAATGAAAACAAAACAACACAATAATGGATATCAGTAATGCCATCTACTGGTTAATCAGCAGACTTGACACAATAGTCAAAAAAAAAACAGATTTAAATATATATTTTAAAAATTACTGAAACTGCTATTAAAATAGAAAAAAAAAAGATGATGAAAATAAAGCAGAACTTCCAAGGGCTGAGGGAATATATCAAAAATCATACAGTAGGTTTAGTGTCAATCCCAATGGAAATGAGAGAACAGAAGCCAAGGAATATTTGAGGAAGTATCAGCTGAACAATCTTTTCCACATATAATGAATGACTCCAAAGAACAGATCCAAGTATGTGAGAGAACTCCAAAAATGAAACACATGTATATGCACATGCACACACACATACACACACACCTGACATAATAGAACTGTGGAAAGACAAAGACAAATAAGCATTGACATAACTACAAGGAGTCAAGGAAGCTTTCCTTACAGAGGAAGAGGACAACTAATTAAGGAGGATTCTCATCAAAGCCATGCAAGCAGTAGGCAACAAATGTTATTTTCTCTTATTTCCATAAATTAATAATTATTCCAAATTAAATGTTTATAAAAGGTGAAAACACCACCTTAAAAATCACAAAAAAATATGAAGTGCATTTCCAAGAATTTTATCATTGCCTTCATAGTTATGGGTATTTATTTGTAGAGGTATTGCCATTACTTACTAAAAAAGTTGAAATTCTTAATCCTAAACTCCATGGAGAAAACTAAGTTCCATACACCATAGCATATACTGATATTCTGTTAAGAGAAGCATTTTGCTGTAGTATTACTGATTGCAGTGTAAAAAAATAAAATCCTTGCATAACACCAGAGTTTGAATTGAAGATACATAATTATCTAATCATAATAAACTCACTGAAAGATTTTGAAAACTGAAGGATTAAATAATGAAATGATACCCATTCTATGATAGCAATTATAAAATGAGAAAATCCTTGTGGTTTTGATGAAAGAAACCATAATGAAGCAGGCTTCATATAGGGAATCAAGAGATGGATCTGGAACCTGGCAAGAAGTCCACATGGACATCAATATCCCCAAGATGGCTGCTGGAAGACCCTCATGAGATTTCTCCCACCCAGAATGAGATTCCCAGTGATTCCCAGGAGAAGCCCTGGATATTCTCCAGGGACATTATCATTGGGCCCACCTGTGGGATTGATGGGTAGGGTAATCAATCAAAACAGCAAACACCTGGAACTCCTCCCAATTCATTAGCAAAGGGGTGGAATAATTAATCGTTTAAAAAGCAAACACAAAGATCAAAGTTCCCCTGCACTCCCACCCTCCTGCTCTATCCTCATCTCTCTTGGCTTCTGCTCCCTGCTCTTGCCATATTCCCCTGGCATGGAACAACATGCAAGTAAAACCTGGGCATTTATAATCTATAATGGGAAATTGTAGTCTATAAATCAACTCTCTTTATCACTCTTCAGCCCCTTACTCTCTATTGGGGACCAATGATCTGTTATTTTTTCCCCTTTCTCTTCCCTCCCTACCTTAATAAATTACTGGCCTAACTAACCCAACATGCTCTGAAATTCATTTCTGCAGCATAAGTCAAGAACCTAGAAAAAATCTGGTAACATATTTGGCATGTGCCAGCCAGCAGATTATTGGTGAGTGAAACCATAAACTAGAGCCTGTTTAATGCCTTTTTTGCTTATCCATTTTAAAAGGGGTTCACCTATGATGAACTCCTGGAAGGGAAGAGGCTGAGTCACGGGAACTCCCTGCATCCATGGCACACATCCAGGCTCCTGAGACCTGACCCCAGCAATGAGGCCTGGGGCATGGGTACAGGTCCTCAAAGCAGGGCCCTGCCAAGACAGAGTTCCCCCAGCCAAGTGCTGGGTGCTGCAAATCTCCTTTCTCAAGTCCTTTAAGCATCCAGCTGGATTTGCCCTCAGGCCATTGCTTTCTACCACACTTTCCATTGGTAGCAGCAGGGCAATGACTGCTGGGGGCCTGCCCTTTCCACAGGTCCATGTCTTTGCAGATTTACTTTCCTATTTGATTACACCCAGCTACCTGGTCTGGGATGGGGTGGAAAGGCAGCAGCAAGCAGGGCCAAGATGGATGCCATGGGAGTTCCCTTCCCCAAGGGGGTCACAGGCCAGGGCTCACACATAATTAAACTTTACCGACATTTTATCATCCTACTACTAAATTTCTCATTACAGGTTTGTGTTAAAATGCTTTGGAATGTCTTGAAAAGTGTAAAATTGAAAATACATTTGCTAGAGAGGAAGTTATTGCCTCAGGGCCACAGGTCTGTTAGCTAGAACAATTGATCTCTAATCACTTAATGGTCTTTTGATGGCTCCTCTTACTGGGAAACTACCAAACAGTAAAATCATAAGCCTAGACTGGTTTTTAAGGCCTCTGTAAGAGTAGGAAGAAGGAGCACTATTTGGCTTGGCAGCTTCAGTGGGAAACCAACCCTGATATCTATTTGGTCTCCCAAGTCCACAACGGCCCCCAAAATGCCTGGGGGTAGGGTCTCTGAATCCCACGGTGGCAGGAACCAGAGACAGAATTCTGAATGGCCCCCAAGAAACTCCTTGGGACCATCCATTCAGAGAGCAGCCAAACATCCACTGAGACTTTGCTCAGATGCTTCGGTTTGGGGCAACTGTTTGCATCTCCCACCAATTTGGCTTGGGTGCTTTGGTCAGAATTTCAGGGTTTCAGGCATCTCCCAAGACCTAGGTAAGCCACAGGGATGCCTGTGAGCCCCAGGCTCTGGATTTCAGGATGCTGGAACCAGATCATCAGCTCCAAATTATTTAGAGCGGTGTACATTTTAGTCAGACTTGGACTCTGGGACACCAGATCAGTTGACTAAAACATGCTTCTTCATTCTTCTTTCTTCCTAGAATAATGGGCATGGTCTCTAGCCCACCAGTAAACTTCCCATAGAAGTGTCTTCTCAAGAATCAGGAAATTCTGCCTACTGCTGGTCTATATAGCCACAGTATAGCTGAGAGCAGCCTCTGTATAAAACCTGGAATTCCAGTTAGAACAGTGTAAAAGAGGAGGATAGATAGATCTGAGGGCCAGAAACCTCATGTCATGTCTCCTTAAAGAAATGAGGAAATATACCTCAAGCTTCCAATAGTTTAAACTCAGTTGTGCACAAGTGGAATTGTTTCAACTGCTAGAAAAGCAGAAAACTTAACAAAGTTACTAATAAAATTCTTGTGGCTTCATTAATAAAGGTACCCAATTTGCCTTAAAGTAAAAACTTACTGGAAACTATAACTGAGTTAAGATCATTTACAGATGTCTTTATGTTATAAAACAGCAGAAGGATAAAAACTGAAATTATAACTGGGTAGATTTACCTTAAACCTACTATTGTAAGTGTAAATCTTAAACTGATCTTACCTTCATTTATGATCACTTCAAGCCTAACCTCACCCCTTGCCTTTGCTTATAATTATTTCATAACAGCTTCTGTCCCTATAGCTCAGAGGAAAGCAAACTTGAGACATCCCTGTCTCCTGTCCTACTGGTATTTGTAAATTTATTAAATCTTTAAGGTGATGAAAGTTACATTCATATCTAATACCTACTGATATTAGCAAATTTATTAAATCTTTAAGGTGATGAAAGTTACATTCATATGAAATTAAGTTAACAAAATGTTGATCTGCCCTCTTAAATGGATAAAGTAAATTCCACTTGTTACTAATTGTAATCTAAAGTAAATGAACCAGTCTATGTGGTTGTGGTCAATAAAAGCATCTTCTAAACTGAAACATTTAAATGGCTAATTCCAGGAAGCCATTACTAACTAGAAACCTAAATTGATATTAAAGGCAAAAAGTAACTTCATAGCAGTGAAACCTGTTTGGAAGACACCTCAATCTCCATATTCAAGTGGTGGTATCAAAAGATAATCTTGAGTCCATTGGGAAACTTCAGTTTTTATTTTTAAAAAATGGAAAGAGTTATTTTTCCTGTACTGCTAAAGTAAAATACGTGCTCATTAACCTCTTCATGGTAAAGGTGTATAGAAATCAAGAAACAGACTTCAGCAGGTCAAAGTCTCTTGTGCATTCAAACCAGGTCTTCAATACACTGTAGATTGCCTCTCCATTTGAGTTACTGGCTAGGTTGGTCACTGACCTCTAAAACAAAAATGTTGCTACACCTCTGGTTGTGCTCCTGAAGTAGAGGGAGACTATGTTGCAGTTTCAAATTCCTGCAGCAATCAATGATGGCTCCATATAGCCAAGTGTACAATGGATATATACTCCAGACTGACTGTTTCATAGTGCCAATGAGTGCTATGCACCAGGCCAGTGGAATACTGGAACCTACTTTCCTAGCTTCTCTCTAGGGTCAACAGTGCTGCAGCATGCTGGCTGTGTGAAGGACATACCAAGTGGAGCAATGATCACCAGAGTACTGTGAGTAGAACTTAAACACAATTGGCATTATGGCCTGCTCCCATGGAGAGATAACATCTAAGGTATTGCAAACCTGGAACTTAAATCTACTAATTACAGCTCAAAGAAAACCTTATGCATTGAGTAGTACATTAGTATTAAATACTATGCCTATATCTCCCCTACTTTAAATATATGCCTGATGATTATGTTGATATCTTTTCTATTCTAGATTATATGCAGAGGGATATTGAACATGTAAACATCCTGGTAAACTTCATTTTCTAAGTAGTTAATGGATGTGCTTAACCCAGGTCTCCCTCCTAGGCTTTATTCCAGAATCTGTCCCACTCATACCCTCCGGAGGACTGGGAGATCCACATGACTTCTTGGCAGGGCGAGGCATTTTCCCACCAGAAGGAAAAGAGAAAACAAGGTGGCTAAGACCACTTCAGCTTAGCCCCTTCAAGGTGCTCTATGGGTAACCTTTC